>OY992896.1:2970890-3198390 GCA_963921405.1 Cepaea hortensis
TACGCAGACACACACACACACACGCAGACACACACACACACACAGAGTCATTCATACACATATATTCACACTCACACACACACATAAACACACAGATATTCACACGCACACGCACACACACACACAGACCAGAGATAGGCAGCTACTCACGATGGCTGAGGGGCTCTGTCTGGTCTCTAATGTAGGATCCACTAGGTAATCCAGCCGGTGAGGGATGTGGCTGGTGTGATGTTGGTGCACCACCCATTCCTCCTGGAGGAACAAGGAGACATGTAAACGTCCGGTCTGTATGTTCTCTCAGTGTCTCCCGCTAGTCTAGCTAAAGTTATTTCAAGAACCACTGCATATTGGGGGTTTTCTGTATCGTATATTAGGTCAGTGTTTCTCTATAGCAGGGGTGGGGGACATTGTTTTCTGTCAATGGCCTTTTTGGATATAGAGCAGCGCCAAATGGAAATATCGAATTTGGTCTGTTACAGCTGAAAAATCTGGTAACCACCAGGAAAAAGCTTAAACAAAGCGATTTTTCAGTGTGGGTGTGTCCATCCGGATAGAGATAATGCAAGCCATGGGAGCTTGCCTTGTTTGAATTATTATGTGAGTATCCTTCATTCACTGAAGACTAATAATTTTATTTGGCCCTAACTAGATGTTAGCTTTCAAAGAGATGGTTAGTTGATGAGGGAGGGGGATATACATTGGTACATGCTCTTGCCGAGGACGAGAACAACAGCAAAACTAGGAGGACGGAGATATAAAATCGTCAAATGGACATCTCGAATTTGGTCTGTAAAAGCAGACAAATCTGGCAACCATCACAATGTGGCCGACACAAAGTGATCTGAATATTGAGCACAACCCACCACTGGCAACGCGGATCATATTCTGGTATGAACCTAAGACCTATCCACGTCAATGTGGAAGTACTAGACTCGAGTTTCGCTCTCGTTTGAGCTCGTCAGCAGTGCATATCCTTGACCGAACCCGAAAACAAACCCCGGATCACTGGCGTGTGAAGCGGGTGTGTAACCACTAGACCACGCGGCACACGCTGGACACGGCCAAATTATCACAACAAACATATAGTGATATCCTCCACATTTTCTGTCCCCACAAACATACAGTGATATCCCCCACATTTCAGATGTGTGTGTGGTGTCTGCCAGTCTGGATCGTGAAGACGAAAGTTGTGGGGAGTTTTCTCTGTGCAAAAAGTTGATTTGTGGGCAGCCGTAATCTATGTATAACCGAGTGGCTAATGACTGTATTGTCAGAGCTCTCCTCGGTTTATATTGGTGTAACAACTATGTATGTTGGTGTTGCAACTTATTTTTTCGTGGGTATCACGACTGTTGCAAAGTCCTCCTTATAAAGTGTCTTTTTTATGCCTGCGTCAAAGTTCTCCGTGTGAAAGTCTCACATCTTTTGTTAAGGTGTCTCGCTTTTGTTAAGTGTCAAATTCTACCCAGTTACGGTGTTTAAACATTCAGTTGTGATATTTGGTGTACCCTATGGACTTGGTCTACGAGGCAAAGGTCTGGTTATTTGCTGGAGACTATCCAAAGTTGGTGTTTGATTGTGGACTGCAGTTATCATAACTGTTGGGGTTTTATGCTTCAGTGTTTGTATGGTCATTAGCTGTCCCTAACGTTGTAGAATTGTATCAATAAAATTCTCTTTTTTTTTGTTGTTTCTGACTTGTTTGTTTAGTCTGTGTAAGTTTAGTTTGTACATTCACTGTTGCTATTAAACCCTAACGGTTTAATTCATTACCTGTGTTTAAATATAAACAATAGATCAAGCTCCAGTCTCTAGAATCCTGTAAACCTTCTTCCTATTTACTTTCCCTTTTCTTGTAAGTTGGGGATGGTGTGAGGTTTTCTCTCTTCTATCTCTTTCTTTTCTTTAGCCAGAACGCAGACAGAATTGTACTCCTACCTCGCATCACCGTAAAGAGTATATGATAGTAGTTAACACACTCTGTTATCTGTTATGTTCATCTCCTTTCTCCTAGGAGCGTGTGGTAGAGTTTTTCAGTATGATACAAGTCTTCGAAATGCTGCCCCTTAAATGTTTGTTTTTTCTTTTCGAAATGCCGCCTCTTAAAGATCTTTAATTATTGAATGGTTCAAATTGTATTTTGATTTCGCTGCTTCCTTATGGTGCCGCCTGATGCTGCCGCCTCCCTGTATCATAGCACGGCACGGCCTTGTTTTCTCCCCTCGGTTTAAGATATTTATATCATTATTCACAGGCCATACACAATTATCTACTTAAAAATTAGCCTGCTATATTTGGTCAAAAATTTAATTAATTCACCCCTAATATGACGGCTGGAACTGCTTCTCTTTGGTGAAGCGTGGGACGTCTGCTGGTATTGATGATGTTGCTAACAGATGTATTAATGATTGTTTATAAAGATGCTAGATTTATTTAATTTCCAGTCCGCCTGTGGTTGACTTGGCAGAGCCAGACCAGATTGTTTCGCGTGCCTTATATGGCCCGCGGTCCTGGCGTTCCACGCCCCTGCTCTATAGTCTAGGTTTTTGTATCTGAGACACTTTAGACTGTCCTCTGTTGTAGATACGTATATCAGTTTCGCCCAACATGTGTAGAAGTCTTTCAGATGTCTTGATATGTTGTATGGGGCAACTAATGAAAGTCTGCATTCTAATGGACAACCAATGAAAGTATTTGTTACATGAAATCACCAATACAAGTATACATGTTATTGGATAACCAGTAAGCGTTTATTTTGTAATGAAACCAATGAAAGTATGTGGAATATTGGACAATCAATGATAGAAAGTGGTGTATTTGACACCCAATAAAATCGTGTGTTGTATGAAGTCGGCAATGAAATTGTGTGTTGTATTGGAAAACCAATAAAAGTATCTCTTGTACGGGACAACCAAAGAATGTATGTTTTGCTAGTGGTGATCAATGAAAGTATATGTTTTATAGCGCAACCTATGAACATACGGTAAGTTGTATCATGTGTAGAGAGTAACAAATAATAAGAATTCTACCATTCTTACCCAAAAGGCATCAAGTAACGGTAATGTGGAGTCAGATTCCACACAATGATGTGTATATTCCTTGTCACTCATGTTACAGTTACATTTATTCTGGTAATATTAAACTCTACACTCGCCCACCTGAAGAATGATGAAAAGACACTCAAGCCTGGCGCATGATGATGCTGGCCACCTAATCTGGCACATGATGATGATGATGACTCTAACCTGGAACATGATGACGGCGACCCCATGGTGACACATCAGACTTACCTGCTCGTTGCGGTCCGTCATGATGGACTCGTGTAGAACGGGCAGGTTGTACCGTTGGCTGTAGTCCACCGAGTCCTTGGTGCGGGCATCCACGGCCGGTGTTGCTAAAGTAAAACCTACCACGGCTAATTTATCCACCAGCTCCTCGAACACCGTAGCCAGAGACAGGGCCAGGGGTCTGCTGATTCTGTGGCAACATAATGGCATCTGTATAGACAGTGTCATCACGTCACACACATAGACATGGACAGTGTCATCACGTCACACACATAGACTTGGACAGTGTCATCACGTCACACACATAGACTTGGACAGTGTCATCAGGTCACACACATAGACTTGGACAGTGTCATCACGTCACACACATAGACTTGGACAGTGTCATCAGGTCACACACATAGACTTGGACAGTGTCATCACGTCACACACATAGACTTGGACAGTGTCATCAGGTCACACACATAGACTTGGACAGTGTCATCACGTCACACACATAGACATGGACAGTGTCATCACGTCACACACATAGACTTGGACAGTGTCATCAGGTCACACACATAGACTTGGACAGTGTCATCAGGTCACACACATAGACTTGGACAGTGTCATCACGTCACACACATAGACATGGACAGTGTCATCACTTGATATAATAGATCGTATCATCACTTGACATACAAAGAGTGTCATCACGTCACACACATAGACTTGGACAGTGTCATCACTTGATATAATAGACCGTGTCATCACTTGATATACAAAGAGTGTCATCACATCACACACACATAGACAATGTCATCACTTCACATATACAGGCAGTGTCATCACGTCATGTACACAGACAGTGTCATCGCTTGATACAATAGACCGTGTCATCACTTGACATACATAGACAGTGTCATCACATCACACACACACATAGACAGTGTCATCACTTCACACCCGTAGATAGTGAAGGTGGATGAGGAGACGAAGAAGAACGATAAGGAGGAAGGGAATGAGAAGGTGGACGAGGAGGAGAAGAAGAAGAAGAAGAAGAAGAAGAAGAAGAAGAAGAAGAAGAAGAAGAAGAAGAAGAAGAAGAAGAAGAAGAAGAAGAAGAAGAAGAAGAAGAAGAAGAAGATGACGGCGACGACGACGATGATGATGAATGTGATGATGATGATGATGATGATGATGATGATGATGATGATGATGATGATGATGATGATGATGATGGCAATACTTATGAGAAAGAGGATGATGATGATGATGATGATGATGATGGCAATAATTATGAGAAAGAGGAGTATGATGATGATGATGATGATGATGATGATGATGATGATGATGATGATGATGATGATGATGATGATGATGATGATGATGATGATGATGATGATGATGATGATGATGATGATGATGATGATGATGGCAATAATTATTAGACAGAGGAGTATGAT
The DNA here is from genome assembly GCA_963921405.1 of Cepaea hortensis. Classification (NCBI taxonomy): domain Eukaryota; kingdom Metazoa; phylum Mollusca; class Gastropoda; order Stylommatophora; family Helicidae; genus Cepaea; species Cepaea hortensis. The sequence continues at coordinate 2,975,623 of OY992896.1, forward strand.
GAAGATGATATTGATGATGATGATGGCAATAATTATGAGAAAGAGGAGTATCTAGGTCAGTTTCATAGAGCTCCACTCAAACCGATATCTACTCGACCTCCACCAGCATACATCACATGCAATCCTGCCTGCGACTGCTAGAGCTCCGCCGCCCTGACATCTGTTGATTCATCAAGAGTTCTACCGCTTTGGGATGTGTTGATTCGTCAATCTCTGATACAACATGCAACAGCTGGACACTTGTATCCCGGATTACGTGCACCGTGTCTATCTTCAATACCTCCACAACTGGTATCCTCACCTCCGACATCACGACCCTGACAGTGTCATTCAACACATCGGCTACCTCAGTATCACGGACCCTGACAGTGTCATTCAACACATCGGCTACCCCAGTATCACGGACCCCGACAGTGTCATTCAACACATCGGCTACCCCAGTATCACAGAGACAGACAGTGTCATTCAACACATCGGCTACCCCAGTATCACAGACCCTGACAGTGTCATTCAACACATCGGCTACCTCAGTATCACAGAGACAGACAGTGTCATTCAACACATCGGCTACCCCAGTATCACAGACCCTGACAGTGTCATTCAACACATCGACTACCCCAGTATCACAGAGACAGACAGTGTCATTCAACACATCGGCTACCCCAGTATCACAGAGACAGACAGTGTCATTCAACACATCGACTACCCCAGTATCACAGAGACAGACAGTGTCATTCAACACATCGGCTACCCCAGTATCACAGACCCTGACAGTGTCATTCAAAACATCGACTACCCCAGTATCACAGAGACAGACAGTGTCATTCAACACATCGGCTACCCCAGTATCACAGAGACAGACAGTGTCATTCAACACATCGGCTACCCCAGTATCACAGACCCTGACAGTGTCATTCAACACATCGGCTACCCCAGTATCACGGACCCTGACAGTGTAATTCAACACATCGGCTACCCCAGTATCACAGAGACAGATAGTGTCATTCAACACATCGGCTACCCCAGTATCACAGACCCTGACAGTGTCATTCAACACATCGGCTACCTCAGTATCAGAGAGACAGACAGTGTCATTCAACACATCGGCTACCCTAGTATCACAGACCCTGACAGTGTCATTCAACACATCGACTACCCCAGTATCACAGAGACAGACAGTGTCATTCAACACATCGGCTACCCCAGTATCACAGAGACAGACAGTGTCATTCAACACATCGACTACCCCAGTATCACAGAGAAAGACAGTGTCATTCAACACATCGGCTACCCCAGTATCACAGACCCTGACAGTGTCATTCAACACATCGACTACCCCAGTATCACAGAGACAGACAGTGTCATTCAACACATCGGCTACCCCAGTATCACAGAGACAGACAGTGTCATTCAACACATCGGCTACCCCAGTATCACAGACCCTGACAGTGTCATTCAACACATCGACTACCCCAGTATCACAGAGACAGACAGTGTCATTCAACACATCGATTACCCCAGTATCACAGAGACAGACAGTGTCATTCAACACATCGATTACCCCAGTATCACAGACCCTGACAGTGTCATTTAACACATCGATTACCCCAGTATCACAGAGACAGACAGTGTCATTCAACACATCGATTACCCCAGTATCACAGACCCTAACAGTGTCATTCAACACATCGACTACCCCAGTATCACAGAGACAGACAGTGTCATTCAACACATCGATTACCCCAGTATCACAGAGACAGACAGTGTCATTCAACACATCGGCTACCTCAGTATCACAGAGACAGACAGTGTCATTCAACACATCGACTACCCCAGTATCACAGACCCTGACAGTGTCATTCAACACATCGGCTACCCCAGTATCACAGACCCTGACAGTGTCATTCAACACATCGACTACCCCACTATCACAGACCCTGACAGTGTCATTCAACACATCGGCTACCCCAGTATCACAGAGACAGACAGTGTCATTCAACACATCGGCTACCCCAGTATCACATACCCTGACAGTGTCATTCAACACATCGATTACCCCAGTATCACAGACCCTGACAGTGTCATTCAACACATCGGCTACCCCAGTATCACAGAGACAGATAGTGTCATTCAACACTTCGGCTACCCCAGTATCACAGACCCTGATAGTGTCATTCAACACATCGGCTACCCCAGTATCACAGACCCTGACAGTGTCATTCAACACATCGGCTACCCCAGTATCACAGACCCTGACAGTGTCATTCAAAACATCGGCTACCCCAATATCACAGAGACAGACAGTGTCATTCAACACATCGGCTACCCCAGTATCACAGACCCTGACAGTGTCATTCAACACATCGGCTACCCCAGTATCACAGACCCTGACAGTCCATCCAACACATCGGCTACCCCAGTATCACAGACCCTGACAGTGTCATTCAACACATCGGCTACCTCAGTATCACAGACCCTGACAGTGTCATTCAACACATCGGCTACCCCACTATCACAGACCCTGACAGTGTCATTCAACACATCGGCTACCCCAGTATCACAGACCCTGACAGTCCATCCAACACATCGGCTATCCCAGTATCACAGAACCTGACAGTGTCATTCAACACATCGGCTACCCCAGTATCACGGACCCTGACAGTGTCATTCAACACATCGGCTACCCCAGTATCACAGAGACAGACAGTCCATCCAACACATCGGCTACCCCAGTATCACAGAGACAGACAGTCCATCCAACACATCGGCTACCCCAGTATCACGGACCCTGACAGTGTCATTCAACACATCGGCTACCCCAGTATCACAGAGACAGACAGTCCATCCAACACATCGGCTACCCCAGTATCACAGACCCTGACAGTGTCATTCAACACATCGACTACCCCAGTATCACGGACCCTGACAGTGTCATTCAACACATCGGCTACCCCAGTATCACAGAGACAGACAGTCCATCCAACACATCGGCTACCCCAGTATCACAGACCCTGACAGTGTCATTCAACACATCGACTACCCCAGTATCACGGACCCTGACAGTGTCATTCAACACATCGGCTACCCCAGTATCACAGAGACAGACAGTGTCATTCAACACATCGGCTACCCCAGTATCACAGAGACAGACAGTGTCATTCAACACATCGGCTACCCCAGTATCACAGACCCTGACAGTCCATCCAACACATCGGCTACCCCAGTATCACAGACCCTGACAGTGTCATTCAACACATCGGCTACCTCAGTATCACAGACCCTGACAGTGTCATTCAACACATCGGCTACCCCAGTATCACAGACCCTGACAGTGTCATTCAACACATCGATTACCCCAGTATCACAGACCCTGACAGTGTCATTCAACACATCAGCTACCCCAGTATCACATACCCTGACAGTGTCATTCAACACATCGATTACCCCAGTATCACAGACCCTGACAGTGTCATTCAACACATCGGCTACCTCAGTATTATGGACCCTGACAGTGTCATTCAACACATCAGCTACCCTAGTATCACAGACCCTGACAGTGTCATTCAACACATCGGCTACCCCAGTATTATGGACCCTGACAGTGTCATTCAACACATCGGCTACCTCAGTATCACAGACCCTGACAGTCCATGTAACACATCAGCTACCCCAGTATCACGGACACTCACATTGTCATTCAACACATCGGCTACCCCAGCATTATGGACCCTGACAGTGCCATGTAACACAAATATTCGTTAAAGTTGGCTGTATGTCCTGGTACAGAATGTTGCAAGCAACCCCAGTATTCATTGGCTGTTTGTGATTTACTTTATAAGTATAGTTCAATATTTTGCCAGTACTTTCTGAACGGCCGACGCCTCATACCATAGAAATACACGCAAGGTGATCCAAACCCAAACCTACCGCAACTGATCTCGAACTCTCGACCCGGCAGTTGCATGTCTGATCGCAATCAACCCCAGCATTTTTAGCTATTTGAGATTTACTACATAATTTATACTTTCATTAGTTTGCCATTGCGTTCTAGCAACCGACACCTCATCCATCGAAATCAACACAAGGCGATCTACTCCCAAATCACCTGCAGCAAATTTCGAACTTTCGACTGGTTATGTGGGGGTTAAAGCAGCACTAGATTTTATCATAAAACAGCAAGTCAAATGGTTTGGCCATGCAAGTAGGTTACCAGTCAACAGCATACCACAACAAGCAATGATGTACAGACCAGATGGAATCAGAGGAAGAGGCCGACCACGTAAACGTTGGACGGAGGGAATAGCAGAGTCCATGGGAATATCGATATATGAAGCCCATCCTCGGGCACTCTCACGAAGTTTATACTTCACCTCGACACCGCAAGGTACAAGGGGAACATGATGAGATGAGATAAGACTCGTTATGTCGTGGAACTGTCGGCAGCGCTCATTGCCGCTAAACCAGAGCGCCAGCCTGGATTGTGTTTGTTGGGGAATTATATAACTGCGCGTCTCACAACCCCTAGACCACACCGCTGATTACATGTTCATTGATTTAGATAATTAGTCAGACAGTCGGAGAACTAGCCTCCTCCCCCTACAGACAAGCTTACGTGCTGATAACCAAGTCTTCCGGTGTCTCGCTGCGGCTCTCTGTGGTCGGTGAGGACAGCAGGTCGTCATCCTGCACCTGTTCCTGTTCTGCGGCTGTCTCTGAAGCCTTTTCTTCATTGTCCATGCTTGGCTCCCACACCCGCGCTGCCTGGGTCGAGCACGAACCTGGGAACTTAATGCGGACGGCAGACCAGCAGGTCTTGTCTGAAGAATGGTGGCGGGTGTCCACAGGAAGTGACGCCCACTTGAACAAAATGTCCGCTCACGAGCCCTGATACCCTGTTGCATGGCAGCAGATAGTTAGTGCTACTCACCAGAGTCCGGGTCGACATATGAATAGTTTAAGGAGGGGGTCAAGTGGTCAAGCCGCCTGCGTTGCATTACAAAGGCTGTGGCTTCATTTTTGCCTCATTGGTTCACCTGGGGGTACGGAGTTCAGTACGACGCTTTCCGCGGGCCGCTCTGTGACAGAGACTGTGTCATGTGGGATAAAAACCCGGTCAATGAAGTCAATTCTTTAGCCTTGGAACACTTTAAATCAAAGAATTCAGTAAAACACAGGTTGTGAAGGTGTAAATTGGCAAGCAAAAACAAATAAGTGTTTGGTTTGTTTATTTATACTGTGAGAAATACATCCACATGTATTGATTGTCAATCGCGGCAGAAATTACTAAATAGCAATTGGCATCTAGGAATTATCGTCTGTGCTCGAGGAAACACAAGCGAAAGAGAACCAGTCAATCAAGAAGAGAGAAACAACTTGGATTGACTCGTGTCAGCCCAATAGTCACAAAACCTAGCAGGAACAGCATTTCTAAGCCGGGAACGCTGCAGAGTTGTCAAAACACCACTGTGTAGCGATCGCTGGATCGACAAATACGCCCCAAGCCCAGCCTCCACAGCCAAGAGACAGCAGCTGGAGTTGTTTAATATGTCTTGCGATACCGCGCTCTTCAACAGAGACAGCGCTCGGGGAACCAAAGCTCACAATAAAATTAGTCTGGATGAAGAGTTGGCTGTAACTGTACACGTGCAGGCGGATCCTTAAGCTGTGGACGTTGTACGAAGAAGACAGCATTAAAACAGTGACTTCTACTGGGGCATAGCGAACCACCGATATGAAGGCGGCATTAGATGCAAAACCAGACCTGGGGAAATAAGCTGGCTTTCTTGTGGTACAATGGAAGGTGCAGTGATAAAACTGGCTATATCCTGTTAAATGGAAGGTGCAGTGATAAAACTGGCTATATCCTGTTAAATGGAAGGTGCAGTGATAAAGCTGGCCTTTTCGTGGTAGAATGGATGATGCGGTGATTGCTTGCTTGCGTTCGCTGGCTGTGAACACCAGCATGAAGTCCTGTATGTCGAATGGAGACATCCTGTTGTTTAACATCAGTGTAATGTCATACAGGACCTGAGGTTTGCGTGAGTATCCGTTGTCCCATGTCTGGCTTATTGGTGTGCAGACTGGTGGTTCCTCGCCGTGCAGGCAGATACTCTCCGACTTCGGAGGAATGAGTGCGGTGATAAAGCTGGCTTTTCCCTGGTAGAATGGATGGTGCAGTGATAAAACTGGCTTTCTCCTGGTAGAATGGATGTTGCAGTGATAAAGCTGGTTTTCTCCTGGTAGAATGGATGGTGCAGTAATAAAGCTGGCTTTCTCTTGGTAGAATTGATGGTGCGGTGATAAAGCTGGCTTTCTCTTGGTAGAATGGATGGTGCAGTAATAAAGCGGGCAGACCAAGATGCACCGAGTGTGCAATGTTCGCCTACCCGAGGGCAGCACGACTTGTGGGTAGGCACATATAGCGATGTTCTTGGGTGTTCAGTGCGTACAGCAATTAAAACATCCGGAAGCTGGATGTGCGAACGCACGGTTGGAGGCAGACATATTTCCAGAAGAGCGTCAAGGGTCTGAAACATTTGGTGCATGTTGGCCAGTCTTTCCATCTCGGAGCGAGCAATCGAGCGCAGGCGTCAAAATATTCATGCCATTATCGGCGCAAGCTTCTGAAGATTATAACAACACACCCGCTATGGTGTGTGGTGTTGGTGGTAACAGGCTACAGTCATTACACCTCCTTAGATGTAGCAACGTAACTGCTGTATACGAAAACTACATTTATCAACCACTGAAATGTCTGCAATGAACAATTTTACAATTTTACAGATGATAACATCAACATGATAGGTGCACTATTGTTACAGAGGCCAACAACACACACACAAATTCAAGCTAACTTTAATAAAAGAAAACAAATATATGGCCAGATTTGCGAGCCATTCTCCGACTATTCATAGACGCACACTCTTACTTGACACTGTGAATGGTACACACGAAGAATGAGTTGAGTTGAGTTGAGTTTAGCTAAGAACCGACACCACTGCACTCAGGACTTTCCTATACGCGCTCTGTCCCCTCGTTCAATAGCCAGTGAAGAGTGACGCTACTAATCGTTCCCACCGTTATCTGATTGAAAGTTCTCCCGGTCTTCCCTCACAGTTTTTGCCCATAGATAATCGGTCACCAAGAGGTACATTCCCTGTCAGCCTATCAGCATGTTCATTCTCCTGCACTCTCGCATGGCTAGAGGGGGAAAAAAAAACATACCATTCTTACAATCTGTTACCTCTTCTGATGCGAGGTGAGCCATTCCACACGAAACATTCGTTTCTCCACTTTACTAAGCATACTCCTTGAGTCCGTGATGAATACAATGTGTAATGCAGTAGTCTCCTCTAACCAACGAGATGCCGCTGTGACTGCTTCCACCTCCATTCTCATGCTGGAGGTCGTAGCCTCATATGCCATACTCTCCTTTTTCAAGAATCGTCCATTAGCTTCGCAATGAAACCTCAACCACTCCGTCTGTTTCTCACCACTGACCCATCAATATAGATCACTGTATCACCTTGGTGTGTATTACTCAGGATCAGTTGTTGCACCTCAAACACTGTGCGGTCCACTGCCCATTCCCTGCACTCACGACCCAGTAGCGTTTCATATTTGTTGTTTCGTTGATAAAGAGTAAAGACTTCAGCTGACTCGTTCTCGTGTATCTTTGTGTGTTGTTCCATCCGTCGAACTTCTGTGCCATCTGCCGTGCGTTTATTTATAATTTCAATCACACATAGAGAGAATATATATATCCATCCATCATGTGCCATGCCGGTAAGCGTGGGCGGTCATGTTCTGCCATCTCACTCGATCAACAGAGTCGTGGATCAGTTCCGTGTTTTTGTCTCGACCATGCCACAAGGCCAAGCCATCCAGATACTTGTTTCTAGGTCTTCCCCTTGGTCTGTTCCCCTCGATCTTACCAGTTGTCACCAAGTTCTCCAAATCATTTCTTCTCATAACATGCCCAAAAAATTGTGACTGTCTACGTCTAATGTCTCTGATCAGTTTACGATCTTCATTTGTTTCTTGAAGGACTTGTTCATTGGTCTTTCTGGCTGTCCATGGTATTCTTTGCATTTTCCTCAGAAACCACATTTCTACAGCCATCAGATATTTTTCAGCCTGGCTGCTCATTGTCCAAGCTTCACATCCATATAAAAGTACAGGTTCTATGTAGCATCTCAACACTCTTTTTCTCGTTTCAATTGACATCTTTTTATTGGTCAGTATGTTTTTCATCTTGCTAAAGGCTACTTTTGCCATGGCGATTCTTGTTCTAATCTCTTCAAGGCATCTCCCATCAGATGTTATTACTGTTCCGAGGTAATTGTACCTATTCACTTGTTGAAGAGTATTCCCATTTACTTGTATATTACACTGTGGTATTTCGTTCTTCTTAGTGACGACCATAATCTGTGTCTTTTTACAATTTAATTCTAACCCTTGTTGTTCACTATGTGTAACAACCGCATCTACTAAATTTTGCAGGTCCTGTTCATTGTCTGCAATCAAGACTGTATCATCTGCATATCTAATGTTATTGATGCATCGTCCCCCAATGTTGATTCCTTCCATATTTTCAATATTTCTGAAAATATTTTCACTGTACAGGGAAAACAGATCTGGAGACATTACACATCCCTGTCTCACACCTCTCTTAATAGGCTGATATTGGCTTACTTCATTATCAACTCTTATGGCAGCTTGTTGTTTCCAATATATGTTTTTTACAAGTCTAAGGTCTTTCCCATCAATTTGTAGATCTTCAAGCATCCTTATCATGTTGACATGTCTCACTTTATCAAAAGCCTTTGTGTAGTCAATGAAGCAAAGGTGTAGATCTTTGTTTACTTCTATAGAACGTTCGATTACGGTTCTCAGTATATACACAGCATTTACTGTACCCTTGCCTACTACAAACCCACATTGTTCTTCTCCTATTTCAGGTTGTATTTTCCTCCTAACTCTTTGCATGATAATTCTTAGCAAAATCTTCGTGATGTGACTCATTATACTAATTGTTCGATGTTGATCACATTCCAAGGCTCCTGATTTCTTTGGGATTGCAATAAATACAGAATTACATAACTCATGAGGTATGTTTCCAGTATCATATATTGTATTAAGCAGACTGGTAACTTTATCTATTCCATATTCTTCTAAAGCATTAATCATTTCTGTTGTGACGCTGTCTGGACCGGGGGTTTTGCCAGATTTCATATGATTAAGAGCATTCTGAACCTCCATCTTCAAAATTGCTGGCCCTTCATTGTTATTTTGAACAATATATTGTTCGTCTCTGCTATCGTCATAAAGGTTTTTCACGTAATCTGACCATACATGTAAAATCTGATCTTTTTCTATTATGACTCTTCCATCTTTTGTCTTTAGGCAGCCTGCTGATGTACGTGTTCTTTGATTAGTAATCTCCTGAATTCTTTTGTGCATTAGTTTCGCATTTTTACTGTTGTGTTGTTTTTCAATTTCTCTGCAATTTTTCTCAAGCCATGTTTCTTTAGCCTCCTTACATAAGGTTCTGACTTTTCTGTGAATTTCTTCATATTTGGCAGGATTATTTTTGTTCTGTCTTCTTGTTTCCATTAGTTGTAAAATTTCTTCAGTCATCCATGTCTTACGGCCAACTTTCTTTACTTTTGGAATAGTTTTTTCTGCTGCACAACTGATTGAATTCTTCAGCATTTCCCATTGATCATCTACATCTTGAAATAGGATCTCTAGATCAGACAATAAATCAAATTTGTTCTTTACTTCTATGTTAAAATTATCTTGTATTTCTTTGTCAGTTTTCAATTTGCACAAGTCATATTTAGGGTTTCCTGCTGTATACTTGACTTTCTTTAACTTTACCCTCAATGTGCCAGTAATTAATCTGTGATCACTGTAACAGTCTGCATTTGGAACTGTTTTTACAACTGTTAATGCATTTCGAAACCTTTTGCTCATCAGGATGTAATCTATCTGGTTTTTAATCCTGCTGTCTGGACTCCTCCATGTCCATAATCTTCTAGGATGTTGTTTAAACCAGGTGTTTCCTACAACCAATTCTTGTTCTTTTGCCCATTCTACAAGTCTGTAACCTCTTTCATTTCTCTCTCCCAAACCATGGTTGCCTACACTGTATCCATCGCTTTGCTTTCCTATTTTTGCGTTGAAATCACCCATTATGATATTTATTTCTGATTTTTTACAGTTCTTCAAAGCAGACTCCATGTATATATATATATGGAGAGAGAGAGAGAGAGAGAGAGAGAGAGAGAGAGAGAGAGAGATAAACAACGATATGATATAAACACGGCGGACACGAAGTACGGGGAGGTCAATCTCACAACTACAACACACCCAGCAGACTGGAGTCTGGGCGACTGGGCCGTGTCTTATCTCTGGTAGAGATCTTTCTGGTTTCTCTTATCTCCAACCAACTGGTTGTTTGTGGGGGGATGTCTACATTTGTTGTATCGCGTGAGGTGTAGTGTATCTATATCACTAATGTGCTGCTCAACCCGTCTGTGTTGTAATCCAGCAGACTGGGGCAGCAGGCGTTGATGAGTTCAACTTGAACTTCTGGTCTGTTCAACTGTTGTTTTTGTCTTGTTGTGAGCACCTTTGTTATTGTTACCCTTCTTGTCTCAAGCTGATCGTTTGTGGGAGAATTTCTACAGTTAAGGCCTGTGCATTGTAGTATACTACTAGTAGTAGTAATGTTTACACCATTATCGTGTCCAGTTTTCTGTGTTATAATTACAAATACTGTAGACTGGAGCCATCAGGCTGCGAGTTCTTGTCACTTGTGAGAATATCAATATATCTTCTTGTCGTAACCTACAGACTGAAATCACTTAAACTAATTGTCTGTGGGAGGTGTTTACAGTTACACGCCGTGTGTATTCTGTTGTATCTATGTAATGATGTCCTGTTCAACCTTTCTTGGTTATATTTCAAATATGGCAGACTCGAGTGTGAGGCGGTGAGTTCTTATGACTGTGAGAATCTTTCTTGTAAACTATAGACTCAACTCACTCAAACTCATTGTCTGCGGGGGATGTTTTCAGTTACATACACACTGTGTATTCTGTTGTATCTGTGTAACATTCTCTTCAACTTTTCTTGGTTATAATTACAAATACAGCAGACTCGAGCATTAGGCTGTGAAGTCATGTCTTGTCACTTGTGATGTGAGCACCTTTCTTGTTCTTGTCTTAACTCATTGTTTTTAATTCATTGAATTTCTCCAGTTTTGTTGTGTGCAGTATAGTATGTCTACACCGGTAATATCCTGTTCAATACTTCTGTGTTATAATTACAAATACAACAGGCGGACTATCAAGCTCGGGTATTGTCAGCATCTTTCTACTTGTGTAGAATGATATTTTGGTATATGTATATCAGTTATTTTTAGTATTACCGTTGTGATATTATTTTTTCAGATATAGCAACATCATCATTTCCCATGTGACATTGAAATATCTTCTATTTTACTTGGAACTTTTCCTGTTTACTTTATTGTAATGGAATGTTGGTTTCTGTATTCCTCTGTCCAGTTTGTGGTTGTCCTGTATTGTATTAATTAATAAATGGTCTCATTTGGTTTATGTCATTGGTCTTTTATCGTTTCTTTACTTATCGTTTCTTTGGGCCTATTCTCGTCGGTCACGAGATCCGCACAGTGGAAGTATGGGAGAATTGGTCGCAATAGACGAGCATTGTCTCCTGTGGTATCTCCGGCGGGCCTATTCCCGCTGGTCGCAGGGTCCGCTAAAGTCAGGTGGAGAGTCTGACGATAGTGCACGCTTTACACAGGTCCAGACACTTGTATTTGACAGTTGTTCGCGCCCTTACGGTCCGGGCTCATACAAGGCCCTCACGTGTGGGACTTGGCTGAACGCCTCTAAGCTGGGTCCCTTGGGTGCCAGGGTCTGGCCATCACTCACAACCTGCTCATGGTGGTGAGGTCTCGGAGGATTGATGCTGTGCCCTCAGCGTCTGCAGCCTACCTTGTGCCAGACGTATTGGTTACCCATTCCTCTGGAATACACAAGACTAGGCCGAGAGAGAGATCATGTCGTTTGGGCACCACATGTTTCTCTGAAGCTCTGCCCAGGCATTGTGATGGAATATTGGCCACATTCCAACTCACTTACTTTAGTCTGTCAAGACTGCAAGGTGCCACTCATTGGTCTTGATGTACCTCAGGGTTGCGGCAGGCATGGAACACCCTTCCCCTCTTTACAATGCTTTAAAGGGTTAGTTAGTTAGTTAGTTAGTTAGTTAGTTAGTCGACACATCATCCTCATTGCACATAAACCATTCAGTCCATAAGTGCTCGGATCCCCTCCTCAGCAAATCCAGCAGCTTGTAGTGGCTCACGTCACCAGTTCTGTGTTGGTTTGTTACTCTTCTTTGGCTTCCTGCGTAGTGTTCTTGTTTGGCTATACCTCTTTTAATTTGCTGTTCTAGCAGCCTGACCATGGTTGTAGATTCCCAGTCATCGCTTGGTTCTCGTAAACGACTTACTTCTTTTAGAGCATTTAGAATGTCTGCCTGGTCCATGGCTCATCCGCCTTCCACAGTAGCCCTACGTGCTTTAAAGGGTTGAAGAAAGGTATGTCCTGCTTGGCACAAGCTGTAGACACAATCAGTCAGGTGTGTGGGATAGGCAGGACAGTGGGCAGAAGAATGGGTCATGGTTTCTCCCCCCCCCCACCCACCCATCCCAACAATGAAAATCACATACAGTTATAGTTACATTGGCCTGGGTTGCAGAATATTGGCAGCGGGTGTTACAGAAGTGCCCATGCCAAAAATGGGCAGCGGGTGTTACAGAAATTGCCCATGCAACAGCTTATAGAGAAAACTCACACCCTGGCGATGTGACTATAAGAGTGGGTGGGATTTTAGTGCAAAGATAAATAAACATTGTTTGAAAGGAGGGAGTTTAGTTAGTTAGTTAGTCAGCCGCAGTTCCAACTTCACAGCAACGGTTCGTCCCCATTATGCTCCGTTCATGTGCCAGTGAATATCACACAAAACGCTCCCCACTGCCCAATGTGAAAAGTGGAAAAGACAGGAGTCTTGACAAACAACAGCCCGCACAGATGCACTGTGCATAATGCCGCCACCAGAATGTCAACACACCAGTCCCCCACGAAACACCCTGTTCATCTCTGATGGAATCGGCAGTCATTTTCCTATCTGAATGTTTCCTAGATGTTCACCCACACAGTCCATGAAAATACAGTTCATTGCTGATGGCAGTGGCAGTCAACCAGAAGCCCAGCAGCCACGCATTTCTGCATAAGGCAAAAACCGGTCAACTCTGGGACATAGCCACCTGCCATCACTCCGAACATGCAGTCACGTTCCAAAAGACCTCAGGCAGATTCAAAAGCATTTCATACGAAACTCACAGCTCACAGTGTCACGCCACGCAGTAGCAGGGCGACGGAACCATCAAGCCTCCTTAGTCGCCTCTTACGACATGCGTGGTAGGCTACAGTGTTGCTATTCTTTGCTTCCCTTATGGGCCCCGGCAACACACGGGAGGGAGTTTGGCATGTGCTACTACAGCATGGATTAGCCTTCCTTCTGATTGTTGAAGGGCAGCACAGCCAGACATGTTGTGGTTGTTAGAGGCTCACAGAGACTCCTTTGGAAACTGGAAACTAGCATGGGTGCAGTGACTGGTATTGAATGACAGGATGCAGATTGTGAGTATCATGGATTGTCTGCCCGTGGAATATTTCCCTGCATCTCAACAGGTGCATACTGCAGGGTTATTGTCAGAGTCTAATGTAGTGCCAGCAGAGATGCAGGGACATCGTTACGCCCGCCAGGCGAATAGTCCCTAGCGGGGATGCTGTAACATCGTTTCGCCCACCAGGCGAGTATTAGTTACCTGCCTGCGAGGTTGCCGGCTGACGAGACAGCCAGCGGTCAGGCAAGGACAAAGCAGGACGCACGCAGGCCTCGTGAAGCCACTTCAGGTGGGCAGGCGCGTTGCGAGAAATAGCCAGACAGCTCTGGGACTCGGACTCGACTGGACGTATGATGGGAGAGAGGCTTGTGTAGTTCTGTGGCCCGAAAGTCGAGTGCTTGTACATCTTGTGAGACTGATTGTAAGCTGTGGGTTGCTTGTAAGTGTATTGTTATAACTTATGTATTGTGATGATCATCTCTAGATCGTGTTCTGTAAATAAATCCATCGAAACTTCGTGTCGTTGAGTCTCAAGTCAAGTCACGTTGTATTTGTACTGTCTCACATGTGTTAGGTTAACGAGCCAGGTTTAAGACCCTGACATGTGTGGACGTGGTGGCATTCGTCCGGCTTTAAAATGAACGTGGTTTAAGTATTTAACATTTAAAACTTAGATTTGTGAACTTAGAAATTTGTTGTCCAACTTTAGAGTGCATTTAAATGTGATTGTGAAGGCTCATTGTGATATATATTATTACATTGTCTAAACATGGAGACTAAATGTGAACGTAAAGTACATACATATTGTTTGATCTTGTAAACGTGTAAAACATTTGTGATTGTGGAACTTGTCACCGTTTTGACCTTGTCGACATTGTGAAGTTGTCGCCATTGTGACCTTGTCGCCATCTTGTAAACTTGATGTCTATGTCCTTACTGAATGTCATCTTGATGTAAGTGATGTGTCATCAATGTTGTAGAGTGTTGAAATATAGTTAGATTGTCTTTGTAAAGTGAATTGTGGAAAGCAGAAAGTTTCGGAAAGAAAGTGACTTGTGATTTTGGAAAAATAAAATTGTTGACTGACAACATTACGACCTACAATTACACTCAACGCCATACAAACCTAACCAAAACTTAGTGACAAACATACACACCACATTCAAACAGACGTTAATTTATTCCCTCCAAAAACAAAGCAGGTTTTCTGTGCCATCTGAAACCCTTGCCCGTAAAGGTCATTTGTGTTTTGAAGTAGCGACCCTACAGTTCCTAGTCCGAATTTCAACCGTTCTTCACCGCATCCAGGACACTTGAGTATATTTTTCTTTCTATATACTTTCGGATGCAAATTTAGGCACATATTGCAAATAGAACACAATTGTAAATTGTTCACGTTACTAACAACTTGTAACAAATTGTGTGTCTGATATTTCATTTGCATTTTCCATCATGTCCTCATTAAATGATTTCATCGATATGGGGTTGAAGTTAAAGTTAACAGGTGATGAGTTAACGAAGTGGAGTGAGAAGAAATACTCGGAATACCACGAGCGTGAAGAAAGAGCAGCTGAAAGAGCTGCCAAACAAGCAGAGGCAGCAACCGCAGCAAAACAAGCAGAGTTAGATATCGAACTGAAAAAGGCAGAGATTGAAAGAGAGACAGAATTAAAGAAGGCAGAAATAGCAGCTCAAAGTAAACGGGAAGAGCTGGAAGTGCAATTAAAAATCAAACAACTTGATACTGAGACTGCCATAAACAAAGAGTACAAGAAATCTGAGAGACTGGAGAAAGAAAACCAGTACAAGAAATATCAAGGCATCGTAAGAAATTATACCTCGGGTGACTGCATTGCAGCCTTCACCCAAAATTTTGAGACTTTAATAGACCATTACCAGGTCCCATTGTCTGAATGGAATATAATTTATATGAGAAGTTTATCAGGGGAGCCTCTGAAAGTCATAGAGACTATCCCCAAAGATCTCAGGAAAGATTACCATTATCTAAAATCAAAGATTATGGCACATTTTATGTTAGATAAGGCAGGTTACAGAGAACAATTCAGCAAGTTGAGCCCCAAACCGACTCAAACGTTCTCTGACTACCTCTGCTTAGTCCGAGATATATTTTCCAAATGGACTTCAGCAGCTAAAATTGATAAGAACTATCAAAAGTTAGAAGATCTTATCATCAGAGATAAAGTCATTTCATCTATTCCATCAGCATTTTCAAAGTTTTTGCAAGAGAATGAATGCACAAGTGTGGATGAGATTGAGAGACGTGGTTTGGCTTATTACACAGCCAACAAACATTGTTTTGCCAGTGAAGCTACTGAAACTAATTTTGTAACTGACGGTAAAGCCTGCAAAAGTAGACATAGCCTATCAGGAAATATCCTTCTTGGGGTACAAAATATCTAATGGCTTTGTCACGACAGATGATAACATTGTGTCCAAAATACTAAAACTCTCACTTCCGACTACGAAAAAGCAAGTCAGAAGTTTCTTGGGACTTATAAATTATTATAGGCAGTTCATACCAGATTTTGCTGAACTGACCGAAGTATTTACTAACTTACTAACAAAAGATCAACCGGAGAAAATTGTAAGCAATGAATGCCTAAAATTTGCATTCCATAAAGTATTATCTTATTTCTCTGAGAATAGTTTAAAGAATCCCATTCTCAAATTGCCAAATTTTCTTATTTCTTTCAGATTACGTACAGACGCGAGCTCCGTAGCGATTGGAGCAGTTCTGTTACAGGAACATGATAACATCCTAC
Source organism: Cepaea hortensis (assembly GCA_963921405.1). Lineage (NCBI taxonomy): Eukaryota > Metazoa > Mollusca > Gastropoda > Stylommatophora > Helicidae > Cepaea > Cepaea hortensis. The sequence goes on from OY992896.1 coordinate 2,992,132, forward strand.
ATCCTGTATATTACTTCTCGAGAAAATTAAAACATAGAGAACGCTCTTGGTCGACACCGCAGTTGGAAGCCCTTGCTCTAGTTGAGGGTATAACTAAATTTTCCAGATTCCTTCTGGGACGTCATTTTATTGTCGAGTCTGACAGTAGTCCGTTGAGATTTATCAATTCAGGTGTACCTTCCAACCAAATGATAGCTCGCTGGTCTCTTAAACTTCAAGATTACAGCTTTGAAGTTCGACACATCGCGGGCAGAACCAACACGATTGCCGATCTTTTGTCCCGTTGTCCGACCGACCCAGTAAGCACCAATGTCTGAGTGCAGTGTGTAAAATACACTCAGACCAACACAGCCATGCATCAGTGAAGTTTTTTTTTCACGAAAGCTGTGTATGTCTATATGATGTGATAGGGTGTATTCCCAATATATATAGTTTTTCTTATTTTATTATTAATGTAGTGATTGTCGTGAATAATTGTGTAGTGTGTAGTAGAAAGGGAACTTTATTAATTGTATATATTACGAAACAAGAACAGTGCCACATTCGCTCTGAACTTACCGTAAGCAAACTGTAAAATTTATCCGTGGTAGCTGCATTTGGAACATATCCAGTGATATTTTAACTCCGTGTGTGAAAGTGTGACCGGAACATTGACATCTACACCACTTCAGTGAAGCGAAATCCAGAAGTTTTTCCAGTGAAACAACCAACACATGAACGATCAGAACATTGCACATTCCGTTTTACTACATCAGACCGGAACAAGTGTGTTCTACAAATTTCAACATCAGCTGTTTCGTGTGTACTTCCGGATGATTTAGAAATTTAGTTTAAAAGTAGCAGACGACAAACAAAAGCTTAAAAAGTTATAACACTTCTAAACTATTTACGATTTAATAATTTCGAATACACGAACTGTGTATTAATATTTTTCATTTAGTGTAATCTTAGAATCATATCTTGATTAATTTATTCATACTACCGACATTTTTTCGCTAGTATGGAGAAACATCAAGCTATGACGCTGAGAAATAGAAGAATTATTGTAAAATATTATATTTCTTAAATTTTTAAGTTAAGTCCCTTTCATTTAATTGTTATTACATTATTACACCAAGGGCGTTAATTGAAATGTATACGATGATGGGTTGTATATAAATAACCATGTTGTTGCCAGATTGTTAACACGCCAAGAAGCCATCTACTGGGCATGGTAGAGTGTTACCGACATTGCAGACCGACACAAGAACTCCTGGCCAAATGAGGTCAGAGTTTGAGCCTTGAATGCGGCTTATATAAAGCCATATTACAGTCTTGCCAGATGTTTTTTGTCTCAAAAAACATATTATTACTTTTTTTTGAAAGGCTGCGAGGTAGTTGCTTGGGAAGCTGTTACTACCGATCTGACTGGGTCAATAATGCAATTAAGGTAATCAGCCATCGAGAGGATGAAGCTTGACTAGTGTTAAAGGTTGAACACCACATGTTTTTAGATACAATGTCCATTTCTTATATGTTTCTATCCCAAGATGTGTGTGTTTTTGTATTTCTACACCAATGTATATAACAGAAAGGTTGACTCTGACAGGTTAAAAATATTAACCCAGTATTGTATATAGAGTTTACATGAAAGATGACATCTTTCATGAAGAAGCCGCGGCGGAGCGTGTCAGAGTCTAATGTAGTGCCAGCAGAGATGCAGGGACATCGTTACGCCCACCAGGCGAATAGTCCCTAGCGGGGATGCTGTAACATCGTTACGCCCGCCAGGCAAGTATTAGTTACCTGCCTGGGAGGTTGCCGGCTGACGAGACAGCCAGCGGTCAGGCAAGGACAAAGCAGGACGCACGCAGGCCTCGTGAAGCCACTTCAGGTGGGCAGGTGCGTTGCGAGAAATAGCCAGACAGCTCTGGGACTCGGACTCGACTGGACGTATGATGGGAGAGAGGCTTGTGTAGTTCTGTGGCCCGAAAGTCGAGTGCTTGTACATCTTGTGAGACTGATTGTAAGCTGTGGGTTGCTTGTAAGTGTATTGTTATAACTTATGTATTGTGATGATCATCTCTAGATCGTGTTCTGTAAATAAATCCATCGAAACTTCGTGTCGTTGAGTCTCAAGTCAAATCACGTTGTATTTGTACTGTCTCACATGTGTTAGGTTACCGAGCCAGGTTTAAGACCCTGACAGTTATAGACCATATGAAGTGATTAAACAAACAGTACTTTGTATGAAACACTTAAAACACACAGTAACTGATATTGTTTGAATATAGAGCAGTTCTTAAACTCACGATAATCACAAATTTAAAACAGTCTTTCTGTCTGCACAAAATTGGTTGAAACCGCCTAATGGCTAACACCTTGATATATTTGACCAATCATATATTGTTCGTCAAATATAATATATAAATTGCCTTTTCTTTGTTAACTTTATGGCCACAAACTAACAGGGGTTGAAAGATGACTGAGCTTGGAGATTTATGACCTGTCAACTACAGATATTCCTGAAGACTGATTAACTCTCTTTTCCACCCATACTGGTATATGTTTTGTTTTTCAATTTGCTAATTGTTTGTAAGTTTGTGATAAATAGATTTGTACCAAATACATTCTTTTGCAGCCATTGCCAGATGTAAGTGTCAGTTGTCTGTCGTCTGACACCCAGCTCAGGTATGCAACACCAGCATGGCCAGACTGATGGTCCACACATCAACCCTTCGTTGGGCTCTCCTCCTTCTGTCTGCCGTGACGCTGGTCTACTTGATCATCTACCTCATTTGGGATGAGCGTGGTTCTGGTGAGCACACAGGTCCTCGTGCCGGACGTGCCCGCAGTTTCAGGAGGTTGCCTGTCACAGGACTCAAGCATGCAGATTTGCTGGACACGGAAGGCGTGAGTTCAGATCATTTATAACAGCCTGATATGTTTGTATGTGCCACTTTATTTACTTGTGACACTTTATTTAGTTGTGTCACTTTATTTGTGCTACTTTATTTAGTTTTGTTATGTTATTTATTTGTGTGACTATATTTCAGGGATGTCTTGGTGGGAGATGTAAAGGTCTGTTATGCGCTCTTTCTAAATCTCTTTGTAAGTTGGTATTCATTTCCCTACGGTTGTTATTGAAACCATCACCCCATCTGTTACATGGTCTTCCCCTGGCTCTGTAACCTTTATTGGTTGTTTAGACTAATGATAAATACAACATGCCCAACTGTGTTGTGGTCCTCAACAACTCCCTTGAGTTTGGTCTTTTGTAAATAAACATCTTTACATTGGTAGGTGGCCGGACCATCTACACCTGGTGGGATTGTCACCTGGCTACATCAGGGTGGAGCTGTCGGCTGTGTACCTCAGCTACTCCGCCACCTCACCTGCCTTCCAGACATGTCAGCGTGCATTCTCTGCTGCTTATTGCTCTTGCACTGAGTCCTTCGCACGTCGTTCTCTCACCTTTCCTCTTTATATGTCAGTAAGGAATGACAACATCATAAACTCAACTGCCTTGGGGTCAAACCCCTTTCAGCATGGGATCTGTGTGTGTGTGGTCACATAGTCCCAGGCCTGGCCTCAACGTGGGAAATGTGTGAGTGTGTGGTCACATGGTTCCAGGCCTGGCCTCAACGTGGGATCTGTGTGTGTGTCATCACATGGTTCCAGGCCTGGCCTCAAAGTGGTATCTGTGTGTATGTGGTCACATGGTTCCAGGCCTGGCCTCAATGTGGGATCTGTGTGTGTGGTCACATGGTCCCAGACCTGGCCTCAATGTGGGATGTGTGTGTGTGTGTGGTCACATGGTTCCAGGCCTGGCCTCAATGTGGGATCTGTGTGTGTGGTCACATGGTTCCAGACCTGGCCTCAATGTGGGATCTGTGTGTGTGGTCACATAGTTCTAGGCCTGGCCTCAATGTGGGATCTGTGTGTGTGTGTGTGTGGTCACATGGTTCCAGACCTGGCCCGTCTCCTTGACATGGGCACCAGGAAATGTTCTCGGTAGTCAAGCTGTCAGCATGGAACTGACCACATCATCAACATCTGTGTGTGAGGACAGAAAATGTGGGGATATTACTGTATGTGTGTGGGGACAGAAAATGTGGGGGATATCACTGTATGTGTGTAAGGACAGAAAATGTGGTGGATATCACTATGTGTGTGGGTACAGAAAATGTGGGGGATATCACTGTATGTGTGTGGGGACAGCAAATGTGGGGGATATCACTGTATGTCTGTTGGGACAGAAAATGTGCAGGATATCACTGTATGTGTGTCGGGACATCAAATGTGGGGGATATCACTGTATGTGTGTGGGTACAGAAAATGTGGGGGATATCACTGTGTGTGTGGGGACAGAAAATGTGGGGGATATCACTGTGTGTGTGGGGACAGAAAATGTGGTGGATATCACTGTGTGTGTGGGGACAGAAAATGTGGGGGATATCACTGTATGTGTGTGGGTACAGAACATGTGGTGGATATCACTGTGTGTGTGGGGACAGAAAATGTGGGGGATATCACTGTATGTGTGTGGGTACAGAACATGTGGTGGATATCACTGTGTGTGTGGGGACAGAAAATGTGTGGGATATTACTGTATGCTAGTTCACCACCATGGCATGGACACCACCTCCTTCACCTTTCATCTTCTCTGACAGCATCACGTGCCTGCAGGGTTGGGCGTCTGGCTGACAGATCGCAACATCCAGATCATCAGCGCCATCCATGACCTGCACCATTCTAGTCAGTCGGACATTCGGATATTGTTGCCAGCATTTCTGCAGCATTCTTCACAGCGACTCTTTGTTTGCTGCTTCCATTCTTCAGCTGGGTCAGATGAATACACAGAGGTGAGACATGTTTTTGTAGTTTTATTTTTCTTGAGTGTCTCTTCTTCACGGTCTTCTTCCAATCACTGTCTTCTTTGATGAATACATAGAGATGAGACATGTTTTGGTAGTTTCATTTTCCTGGTCTCTTCTTCGTTGCCAGAGTCTTCTCCTTTTTTGTTTCTTCTTCCAGTCACTGTCTGTGATGAATACACCATCATGCAAATTTTCATGTTGAATTTGACCATATTTTGGTGCTTACACTTGGAGTTTAGTGTTGATTACTCAGTATATCTCTATGTATGTTGTGTATTCTGTAGTTGCCCAAATAAGTATATATCTAATTCTATGTTGTGTATTCTGTAGTTGCCCGAATAAGTATATCTCTAGTTTTATGTTGTGTATTATGTAGTTGCCTGAATAAGTATTTCTCTAATTCTGTGGTGTATATTCACAGTTGCCTAAATACATATTTCTCTTATTCTGTACTGTATATTCACAGTTTGCCTGAATAAGTATTTCTCTAATTCTGTGCTGTATATTTGCAGTTGCCTGAATAAGTAGGTCTCTAATTCTGTGTTGTGTATTCTGTAGTTTGCCTGAATAATTATATCTCTAATTCTATGTTGTATACTATAGTTGCCTGAATAAGTATTTCTCTAATTCTGTGCTGTAAATTCTATAGTTGTCCGATTAAGTATATCTCTAACTCTGTCTTGTATATTCGCAGTTGCGTGAATAAGTATATCTCTAATTCTGTGCTGTGTATTCTATATTTGTCCAAATAAGTATATCTCTAATTGAATGCTGTGTATTCTATAGTTGTCTGAATAAGTATACCTCTAATTCTGTGCTGTGTATTCTATAGTTGTCCGAATAAGTATACCTCTAATTCTGTGCTGTGTATATTCTAGAATGATCTATTCTCTAGGTACCTGCCAGCTTGGACATCATTGACCTGTGGTTCATCATATATTCTAGAATGATCTATTCTCTAGGTACTGTAGCAGAATGAATATCATATCAGTATTAGCTTAGGGGTGCAAGACTACAGCACGCTTGAGCATCCATATAGAACAGTAAGAAGGATGCTCAAGTCGTGACGTAGCTTGTTGTTGGGTAGTGACCACCAAGAACGAGGGAAGAGAAGACAACATCATAATTGATTAGAACTTGGATTTTGTATCGACCATCATGTGTAAATAAAGCCTGTTTTGAAATAACACAGCAGAACTTGTTGATCCTCTGTATACGCATTGTTACAGATGGATAAATGGTGCCGCATACAGGATTCGATTTTTTACTTGAATATCGCGTGAACAACGTGAAGTACGAAAGTCAACATGCCGCATGCTAAAGTGGACTAACCAATTTGTTGAGGTATGAACTAAATTTTAGACATTCATTAAATAAAAGAAAAAAAAGTTCAAAATCGGACCAACTATAATTGAATCAAAGTCAAAATTTAAGCGTTTTTCAGACTACCTAAATTAAACTTACACACAGCAAGATTTTTGAATGGAGCCATCTACATAATATGATTGCCTATGACTGTGGAGTTTTATCAAGCTGTTTTTCGTCAGAAATACTTGAAGCAACGTGATGTTTGTCGAATTACTGTGAGGTTTGACTTGCATTATTTCAGCCGTTAAGTAACCTTGTGTTGAAGGTCACACATTTACATACTAGCAAAGAAATCTCAAGACAGCTATAAACAACTCGAGTTCAATAGAGAATTGGTTTAAAGGAGCTGTTTCCTTTTGTTATGTTCATTTAATATTGACTTTGAGAACCTGAAGAAAAATGAGAGCTTATTTTGAGTCAACCCTATTGCTCCTTCAATTGGAAATTACGAGAAAATACAGTTGCGTTCGCTCATCCTGAACTCCAGCAAATCAAAATGTTTTCAACAAAAGCGAACATTTCAACAGGGTGTCGACCTGCTGAAGAGAAGACCCAAATTAAATCGTTCTATCGAGCTGGACTCGCTTTCAAGCCGACGCCTTGAATAGCCCTGTTAGGGTGAAAAGAAACTGCAAGTCTGGTAGGAGCCCGACTAGGGGCTGAAAGTGAAAGTAACGAAACCTGAGACGCTGGAAGAAGGATATCACTGAAGTCGCGTTTGGATGGCTACTAAATAATACGAACTCCAGACGTTTGAGTTATACATGAACCGTGACAAGGGATATTTTTAAAGAACGTACGTGAATTCACGCTTCTCTTGGATCAAGGAAAGACATGCTTGATGGTAATTAATTTAAGTATAACTGCTAGGAGAACATTTTTAATGTGATTTTAATAAGGTCATTTAGATAAATTGTTATAAATGTGAATTTGCTTGTATAGGTGTATAGTAAAATATTTCAGCATGTCAGAAGAAGGTTCACTGACACAAGTTTTGACTGGGGTAGGAACGGTAATAGGTAAACTCAACACAGTCATGAAACAACAAGGAATGGCAGCTGAAATTGTTAAATTTAGCGGACAGGCAAAAGATTTTAAGAAGTGGATAACTTCAATAGAGAAATATGCATATTTGGTGTCAGCATCAGATGAAGAGAAAATGAAACTTGCTTATCAGGCAGCAACAGAACCGGTTTCTGATCATATCAGAAGAAAATTAGAGGCTAGGGTAGATGAGACATGGGAGCAGTTCAAGGACGATTTAGCCCATAAGTACGCTGAAATAACGGACCCACAACATGCGTTTTCGGTGTTAAGACAGTCCAAACAAAACACTGGAGAAACTGTACAATTGTTCAGCGATAGGTTGATTAACCTGGCTGAAGAAGCATTCTTAGGACAGAACGTACGAGGAGAAGAGGTGGAGCGGATGTTGGTCGGGATTTTTGTAGATGGTATAAAATCAGATGGACTGAAATTTAAGCTGATGAGGGAAAATCCTGAGAGATTATCACAAGCTGTAGATATAGCAGTACAAGAGGAGAACTTGAGACGTAGATTTAGATTGAGAGTAGGACGGGAAATAGGTACCAGTCGAGAAGATAGGATTGAAGAGCCCATGGAGATAGGACAAACAAGGTTCAGATGGAATAGGAGAGGAGTTATACAAACATTACAAGGTAGTAATAGAAATGCTTATGATGAAAGAAGACAAATGAGAAATCCTACAAGTGAGACGGTAGGTAACACAAATAACACAAATATAGTCTGTTGGTCTTGTGGCCAACGTGGACACATTTTTCGCTTTTGTGGTAACAGGCGTGTCCAGTCGAATACACAAAGTAGAAATGGCAATAGCAGATTAAATAGGAATGTTGAAGATAGACATAGAAGTTTTACAAGTACAAGAACGCAGGAAAACCGACGCCCTACCTATTAAATAGGACTGGTAGTAGGAGGGGAAAAAACAAGGTCCCAAGATTTAAAGAATATTTTAATAACAGGTATAGTAGGAGGAGTAGGGAATGCTTTCAACTAGATGAAATCAAACAGTTTACAGAGAATAAAACAGATCCCAGCTCATGTATAATATAAATAGGAAAATATAGAGTTCGTACATTAATTGATTCGGGAGCTCAGGTTAGTGTAATCAAAGAAAGTTTTTTATACAAAATAATGAGAAATTGCAGAATATTTAGGAGTCATAATAATCTTCACTCTGTTACAGGACAAAATTTACAAGTAGTTGGCCAAACAATAATAAATCTTAAATTAGGGGGAATCAACATAAGACATCTTTTTCATGTAGTGAAAGATTTAAATAGAAATATGCTTATAGGAAGAGATTTTCTAATAAAAAATGGTGTAAGACTTATGTTTGATCTACATAAATTAAAATTCAAGAACGTGTATGTAGATTTAGAAGAAAACATGCACATTTCATCACTGGTTAGAGTTAAAATGTCTACGACGTTAAAACCACAGACGGTTAATTTGATACAGGCAAAGGTAAAAAGAAATCCGTATTATGTAGTAGGACACACAGTTAGAATCACTGAATTGCAAAGGGAGGTAATTGATGAGCCTGGTCTAGAAGTTCCGGATGGAATAATATCATTAGATAAACACTTAACTTTTCCAGTAATGATTATTAACAACACAGGTAGAGAAATTAAATTATACAGAGGATGTGTAATAGCCAAAGTAGAACATAACATTAATGACATATTAGCAACAGATAGAGTAGAAATGCCGGGAATAAATTATTCAGAAACTCCTAGTGAAAGAATTAATAACAGACGCAGATGCGAAAGAAAAGGGAACGTGCAGAAGGATGAATTGATCCATCCATTCAGAAGAAATACAGCCCAAATACATTCACTAGACAAAATAACAAGAGAGCAAGAATTGTTGGCACAGTTAAAAACTCCACCAGAAAATAAGAAAGTATTAGAACAACTTATAAAAGAGAATCAGGATGTATTTGCAATTAATGATTTAGAATTGGGAAGGACAAAAACAGTTACTATGGAAATAGATACTGGAGATCATCCACCAATTGGTTTAAAACCGTATAGAACTCCCCTAAGAAATAGAGAAATTGTGGAAAAGGCAATAGAAGATATGTTGAAAGCAGGAATAATAACAAGATCGAAGTCAGAATGGTCATCTCCGATTGTAATCGTGACCAAAGCTGATGGTTCACATCGATTCTGCTGCGACTACCGGGCGTTGAACAAAATCACTAAAAATATAGCGTACCCATTACCGGTGATTGACGATATTTTGGGCTTACTTAATGGGTCTACTTTCTTTACCACGTTAGATGCAAGATCAGGATTTTGGTGTATAACTTTGTCCCCAGACGCCCAGAAAAAGAGTGCTTTTTGTACACACACGGGTTCTTACGAATTCTTACGAATGCCTTTTGGAGTACGTACAGCGCCCTCTTATTATATGCTATTAATTAATCAAGTATTAGAGGGTATGCAAAAGTTTGCATTGGCATACATAGATGACATTTTAATTTATACAGCAGGAGATGTAGATGATCACTTAAAACATGTAAAATTAGTATTCGACAGATTAAGAATACATGATGTCAAACTGAAGCTCAGTAAATGCGAATTTTTAAAAACAGAAACAAAGTATTTGGGGTATATTATTAATAGAGACGGAATTAAACCAGATCAAGATAAGGTTAAAATTATTAGAGAATTACCTCCTCCAACTAACGTAAAAGAAGTGCGTGCGTTTATCGGAACCTGTTGGTATTATCGGCGTTTCATTCCAGGGTTCTCAAAAATAGCAGAGCCTATTACTAACTTAACTGGCAAATACGCTAGATTTAAGTGGGATGATGAATGTCAAAAAGCGTTCGAGTTTTTAAAAAATAGCTTAACAGTAGTGCCACTATTGACATATCCAGATTTGAATAAACAGTTAATATCTTCTTCTTTTCATTCATCCGGAGTGTTTTTTCAGATGTGATTGCGGTGTGTCTGTTATGCGCCCTTGGGCCGAAACCCGTAGGCCAACACATCGACTTTAGCGTGCATTTTTGACCAGGTAGCATTCCTGGGAGACTCTCACTTTTGTGGTGCCATCTACAACCATGCTGGCCAGGGTGGAACGGTCGAAGACAACGGTCATCCCTCAAAGGAAGGCAGGGACAGTCCATAGCATTTTCCGCCATCCAAGGTTGCTTCCATAGTTGCAGGGCCAACACATAACGCCCTGGATCTGGGCTCACCGAGGGAGATCGTCACGTCCTGCTCATGGCTGCTTTAAATCCTCACTTCAATATATTGGTCATTTCGTTTCCCCGGGTCATTCCCGCACAAACCAGACAGGTCTGCAGACGGCATCCACTCAGCAAGTTTTCGGACATGTGCTTGTCGTTGCGCCCATCAGAGCTTTTCCAGGCTCAACAGACATTCGGAAAACTACCCAGTCAGAGCTGTTCCGAACAAGAGCGGCATTCGGAAACTAGGTAGTCAGAGCTGTTCCTAGCACGAGAGACATTCGGACGAGACATTTCACTCGGACGTAATTGCGTAGTGTCAATTTTTAGTTTGCCACCCGTAGGACGACACTTCCGACTTCCAGCGGGCATTTTTTAATGAGGTTAGCCATCCTCTGGTTTCGAGGCACGTTGGACTGTTGTGATGTCGCTAACATCTCAGCTGGTCAAGATAGAACGATGAACGACATCGTGGTCGGCCCTCAAGGGAAGGCAGGGGCAGACCATGAGCATTCCCTCGCTATCCAAGGAGGCTTCCATAATTGCAGAGCCGGCACATATTGCTCTGTGACTGAGCTCACCCGAGGAGTTGCCACGTCCTGCTCATGGCTGCTTTAGTTCCTCACTTCCATGTGTTGGGCAACTCGTTTGCCACTGATCGCTCAAGCACACACCAGGGATGGTCAGACTGCAAGCGACACCCACGCTTTTGACTTCGGACCACGCAATAGGTTCGCTCGCCGTGCGTTCCATTTTGAGTCATTGAGACGTTCTTCCACTTTTGTCTACACCAGTGTTTCCCAACCTTTTTGTGCCATGCCCCACTTAAGTCTTTCTAAAATTCATATTGCCCCCCCCCCCCGCCCCACGCCCCCCCCCCCCCCCCCTTCAACATATACATTATTTTTAATATTCAAAAATTGAAATGTTCACTAAAGAAACTTGAATGATAGGTTTTAGGAAGAAATCACTAGGTAATTATTGAGCAAACACAGTAAGTAAATTTTCAAAACATATAATGGAGAACTGAAATTCAAGTAAAAAATCATTTTAATGAAAGATTTTTCTATATTATTTTAATTATTAGTAATTATTTATTATTTAAATTTAGTGAGATCCTTGCGCTTGATGCTTGCTGCAAAGAGATCTTATGTCTGGTTCCAATTTAGTTAACTTCAGTCTCAAGTCTCCCCGTTTTGTTATATTCAGCCGATTTCTTCCATTTTCGAATTGCCCCCCTTAACAGTCAAATTGCCCCCCTGTGGGGCGTGGGCCCCACGTTGGGAAACAATGGTCTACACTCTCTATGAGTTAGATAGTTTTCACAGCCACTTTCTTCGACTGGGGCACTTTTTGACTTTTTGTACTTGCTCACGAGGTAGGCTACTTGTGCTGCCGGATCAGCACCTTACCTTCGTGCAGCGGTGAACGAGAAACGGCCTGGCCTCTCATCCGGGAGTCTCTCATATCCCCCAGCTGAGAGCCTTCGAACTTCTATCAGGCCTGAGCATGTAGCTTGCTCAGTATCACGCCTTTATTTTTCGAGAGGTGGCTATCGGCCCGGCTCTCAGGTCCGAGGGTTTGTGGCTTAGAGGCGTTCAGCCACAGCCCTCGACAGGGAGCCTTTAGTGTTTTGTCCGGACCAAGAACTTCTGTCTTCGTGCGCTTATTTAAATTTTAGACTGCTATCCTCAGTCTCACCTGCAGAGCAGCAGGTTGTGTCTCTCTTAGTCTGGTCCCTATCCCATATGATGTCTGATATGTAGTTTTTCACCCATCGGCAAGCACATGGGGTCGATGGGACACGCAAGCTCCCCCACCACGGCAAGGTGGAGACACATCGGGGGAGAACAGTTAATATTATATACAGATGCTTCAGATAATGCTATAGGAGCGTGTTTGGTTCAACCATATGAAGGAAAAGAATCTGGAATACCAGGGGTTAAAAATGAAAGGCCAATCTATTTCTTGTCTCATAAACTTAGCAGGTCTCAGCGGAAATGGTCTACTATTGAGAAGGAGGCTTATGATATTCATTACGCTCTTCAGAAACTTAACTACTATCTACATAACGCAAATTTCATCATTAGAACTGACCACATGCCTTTAAAATCTTTGTTAGAAGCTCCAGTGCAGAACAGAAAAATACAGACATGGGCGTTGAATCTACAAGGATACAATACACAAATAGAATACATACCAGGTAGGAACAACACATGCGCTGATTTATTGTCTAGAATCCCGTATCCACAGTTATCAGGAAACACGGAAGACGAAGGTGAACCGGAGATAGACGACCGAAACTGGCAAGTAAATATATTAGATTCTGCCATAATAAATAGAGAAGATTTTGAGAGTTTACTGTCGGATCAAGAGTCTGAACCTAGAGCAGAAGACCCACATTTAGCACAATTTAATATGAAAGAAGAACAAGAATTAGATCCAAAAGTCTTAGAAATAAAACAGAAATTAAAAGAAACGGAGGAGAATAAGTATAAGAAGAATTATTTAGTTTTGCTAGAGGATGAACAGTTATATTACATGAGTGAAAGAAACGAACAGCTAAGGAAATATATTCCAAAACATTTGGAAAATGAAGTTTTAAAAGCATATCATGATGAGAATGGTCATCTCGGTCGTGATAAATTAGTGAAAGCACTTACGAATAAATATTATTGGCCGAATTTATTTAAAACTGCTTGTAAATATGTCGATACGTGTGAAAGATGCAGATTAAGGAATATGAAAACAATTAAGTGTCCCTTACAAGATACAGATATTCCTCAGTTTCCAATGCAAAAAGTTAGTTTAGATATATCAGGTCCTCACCCTAGAACATTATCAGGGAACGTATATCTAATTCATATGGTGGACGTCTACAGTCTTTGGCCGGAAGTTTATGCAATCCCAGATAAGAGCGCAGATACTATCATTAATATTTTTTTACAGGAATTCGTACCAAGATTTAGTTGCCCACAGATTGTACTCACAGATAATGGTAAAGAATTTGTGAATAAGAAATTCGAAAAGTTATTAAAAGATTTGAATATAAAACATATAAAGACCTCATACTATAGACCTTCTTCAAATGCTAAGAACGAAAGACAACATAGAACATTGTACGATATTATAGCAAAGATTGTCGATGAACATGAAAAAGATTGGGATCTATTCCTAGGACCTGCGCTTAGCGCTATACGCACAAATCTAAATGAGAGCACAGGGTTTTCACCATTTTATTTATTACACGGGAGAGAGCCAATACTACCCATAGATAATCTGTTAAAACCAAGACGTAAATATATGGGGGAAGACTTTCAAGAGGTCATCATACAAGAAATGCATAAAGCACATGTAAGATTAAAGAACAATATAATTAAAGCTAGAGAAAGACAGAAAAAGTACAGAAACGTGAATACAAAATTACAGGAATTCAAAGTAGGTGATAGAGTTTATTATAAGAAGCATAGAAGGAACTCTAAGTTTGATGCTCGTTGGGTTCCAGGTTATTACATTTTAGAAAAGCTAGGAAATGTATCGTACAGTATAAAGAACCAGATCACGGGACATATAGCAAGGGCACACGTAGAGCACTTAAGAAGAGATAATGATGATAAGGGAAATAATAATTATAATAATAATTATTATTCAGACACCGTATACTTAGATGAACAAGTCGTCAGAAGAGCTACAATACCCCCAGATTTTAGAAAAGATCCAGCACAAAGTCAATTAATAACAACTCCAGTTTGTGATGATATTATTGATACTCAAGAACAGACAATACCAAAAACGATAGAAGAAAAAAATATGAATGAGAGTCATTATGATAGTATAGAATCTATGGAAGAAGAGATAGGTGCCCCATTTAAAAATACTAGACAAGCAACGAAAAGGAGAATAGAGAGACAGAGAGAAAGAGAAGTGAAAAGACAGAGAAGAATTAGGGAAAATTCATCAAGCGACGAATATATACCCCTATTAGAAAGGTCGTTAAGAAACGATGATAAAAAAAATTAGATTGGATATAGAAAAAAAAAGATTGGCAGCTGCTAGTAATAGACATACAGACGAAGAAGAAATGGATGAAAATTCAGAATCAAATAGTAGTATGGAAGAAAGTAATACTTTATACGAAGAAGAAGATATTGATGTGGAGATAGCACTTATTCAAAGGAACTTGGAGTTACTGAGGAAATGGAAACGTAGGAAATAAATTGATAGAAAATACTGCAGATAGCAAGATATAAATTTCTTGATTTAAAAAGGAAAATGATACTTGAGGATGTACATGACACATTTGTTATGGAAAAGAGTTCTATTGATACTTATAATGAGTTGTCTTGAAGAATAGACATAATTAGGTATTAAGATAACTAATATGGATGTAAATTAGAGTGAGGTATATTTTTTTTACTGTAATTTTATTGCCAATTGATTTTATGGTTTGACTTCTTGAGTTTTCTTAAATAGATAAATAAGTTATTGTTAGTCCATAAAAGAGACTAACAATAGATAGGATGTATGTTATATTATTTTAAAATATGTTTTTCTTTGAATGAGTTAATACCTTTAATTGATATGAGGGGAAACATAAATGATGTATAAAAACTTGGGGGGGGGGGGGGGTGTATGATGTCCTGTTGTGAATTGTCTTGTGTGTTAAATAAGAATTACCTTGTTTATAAAAATGTTAGAAATCAGGTAAGTTGAGTTTAAATTACAAATAGTTATGATTTTGTCCAGTATAAAAACAACACATGGGACTTTATATAGAACCCTTCGTTCAGAAAATAGTAATAAACTACTGAGGACTAGTAGAGAGACACATTATCTTTGTGAATATGTTCATGGGTTTATTCTGTTGCTGTGATAATCAGCATAAAGAGGTTGATGTGGCTATGAAGCATTAGAAACACATGCCGGGGATGGTTATGGGAAAGTTAAAATAGGAGCTGCATTAAAGTCAGCATTAATTGAAGATATATGGATTGGATACCATATTATGAGTAACGATATGATAGTTGGTTAATAGAGAATAGATAAAAAGGGGGCTGTGAATGGCAGCATATAAGGTTGGGTATATGGAATAGATAAACAAGGAGGCGTGTCATGGGATGTGAGGGGGTAAAATATAGGAGCTGTGGAAAAACAGCGTTAATTAATTTAAAATGTTCATGGAATATGAACATTGCTTCATGGTTGAAGGTGAGATAAGTGAAATATAGACAAGGTTGTGGATGGCAATATATGGCAATATAAATGTTGAGTATATAAAAGAAAACTTAGATCAACTTAATTTATAGTGAACAGAGATGTATTTCATAAGATATATTTTAAAAAACTTTTTACAAAAGTTTTTTCGTTGGCAAGAGAGGTAAATGTGATTGTGTTGACTATTTCCTTATACTTTTCATAAATTGGGTGCGCACCCCTTCTTTACTTTTTTTAACTACATCTTTTCTGTCTATCCTGTGTTGTGTGAATGAGAAATTTCATAATGTCAAGTGTACGATAACGATTGATACGAGCCATTCTTATGATATATATATATTTTATAAAGAAACTTTGAAGAGCCAGAAACGAAGAAGAAATATAACTTCATAGTGGTTTGCTATGTGGTACAATTAGAAGGAAATATTCACCTAAAATAGAGTTAGTTTGGGGCGGCTTAGAGAAATTATGGGAGGTAAGGAGAGAAGATGTAGGATAAAGGGGTTAGGAGTTAAGACTTTTGAAGAAGAAAAGTCTTTTAAAAGACAGGGAGGTGTAGCAGAATGAATATCATATCAGTATTAGCTTAGGGGTGCAAGACTACAGCACGCTTGAGCATCCATATAGAACAGTAAGAAGGATGCTCAAGTCGTGACGTAGCTTGTTGTTGGGTAGTGACCACCAAGAACGAGGGAAGAGAAGACAACATCATAATTGATTAGAACTTGGATTTTGTATCGACCATCATGTGTAAATAAAGCCTGTTTTGAAATAACACAGCAGAACTTGTTGATCCTCTGTATACGCATTGTTACAGTACCTGCCAGCTTGGACATCATTGACCTGTGGTTCATCGTATATTCTAGAATGATCTATTCTCAAGGTACCTGCCAGCTTGGACTTCATTGACCTGCGGTTCATCGTGGACATCCAGAATGCTGCCTTTGATTGCATCTTGAAGAGTTCGGAGGTCGCTGACAACCGTCAGCCCAAGTTTGTCTCATTTGCCCCACGTACGTGTCAGGAAGATGTGTCCCTTCCATTGAAGATAGTGTACCCTGTACGCAGGACCTGGGAGTTTGCTGTGTGTACCAAGGTGCATATTCCTCATGTTTGTTTTTACTCTTCTGTCTGTCTCTATCACTACAAGCAACAATCAGAGAAGAACGGAGTTTTCTTCGAGTTCAGACCTGACATCAGCTAATTTTAGTTACTTTTGTATTCATGAGAATTGGCAATTGTTGTTGTTGTTTGCTTGTAAATGTCAGAAAGTGAAGAACCCTTTCAAATGCTTCCTGGCATGTTGGATACATGCTGCCAGAACCTGTGTGTCTGTGGACCAGTCTGCACTCGGTGGCTGATGTGGCATGCTTGGTCACCTCTACTTCACAAGGCATTTCCTGGTAGCAGCTTTAGGCTGTCCGTTTTAAGAAATCCTCAGTGTGGTTCAAACCCAGGACCACTGACCAGGCATGCCTTGAACTACTGACCTGGCATGCCTTGACCCACTGAACTGGCATGTCTTGACCCACCGATCTGGCATGCATTGACCCACCGACCTGGCATGCCTTGACCCACCGACCTGGCATGCCTTGACCCACCGACCTGGCATGCCTTGACCCACCGACCTGGCATGCCTTGATCCACCGACCTGGCATGCCTTGACCCACCGACCTGGCATGCCTTGAATATTTAGACTCCATAATCAGCAACAATAAGGGGAGGGTCACCATGGCCAAGTGGCTAAGCCACCTGCCCCGCCCTTCACGGGTCGTGGGTATATTCCCACTCTGTTTTTCGGGTAAAGTTACATTTTCCTGGGGACTTCCGGTGGGATTTGAACACATGCTTGCCATGTCGTGAGACAAACATGCTAGCCACTGGGGCTTAATATGTATAGATATGTGAGCATGTGTACATGCTTGAGCATTTACACACTCATACACACACACATTATATATATATATATATATATATATATATATATATATATATATACATATATATATATATATATATATATATATATATATATATAGATATATGTCTTATTTGTATTTCAGGTTGCATATGCAAGACTTGAACCCGTTCGTTTAGTGGAATGGTTTGAGTACATGCGCCTGATTGGAGCCAGCAAGGTTGTGACCTTCCACAACAGCCTTCACCCTGACACCCGGCGAGTGTTTGACTTCTACGCAGCAACTGGATTCCTGGAGCTCATCGAGTACAGGCCTCAGACAAAGAAAAGTATGTTGTCATCATGCCTGCTTGCACTCTGTGGGCACATTGTAGTCTCTGCTATCCAGCTATGACTAAAAATGGGGGGGGGGGGGGTGTCTTCGTAGTGAAGTGGTTGGGCTGTCTGGCTTGCGTTCTGAAGGTCAAAGGTTTGTTTCTGGTCATTTGGTTCACAAATGCAGTTTTATCTGAGAAACAGGAGAAATCACTCCTCCCAACCCTATCTGACTTTCACCTCAGTACAAACAACTGTATGTGTGTCATATGGTCATCCAAACATGATACCCTCTAGTTGACAAGCATTCTCACAAATGTACACATACATTTCACTCCGTAGTTACCTTATGTGACACTGAAACACAGGATTGCTTCTTAAGCTAAGAACATGGGGTTACCTAAGACATTATCAGTGGCTAACTTCCACCTGCTAATTAACACTTTCATTGCAAACTAGCCCTAACACTGGATTCTATCACTCTCCATTTTCTAACTCTCTAAAACTCTCCTCCTTCTGCTCTTTACACTACATGGGTCGTGCTCACCAAACAATCTGTGTGCAAAACAAGAACATAGTCAACTGTCAAACTGTTATTTGCTGCCAATATAGTACCATGCAGGGGGGGGGGGGGGGGGGGGGGGTCTTGAGCCTGAGGAATTAAGGCCGCCTGGCTAGTGCAGTTGCCACGAACTGTGCAGGTTAGGATTTTCTTTTTTGCCCCCGACAGAAAAAAATTCCCACACCTTTACCAAGGATTCGAACCCGGTGAGTTGAGATTACAAGTTGTTCCCATATTCTGTGTGATGTGAGTTGAGATTACAAGTTCCCATGTTCCCTAATCTACTTGGTGGTTCCCATCATCACTCCGAGAACACTGATATTCTGTTGTGGGTAGGTATTCTAATTTGTATAAATGTCTTGGCAGTGACCAGCTGCAGACACCGGTAGCGATTCCCAACTGCCTGAGATCTGTAATGTGTACAATGTGTACACGGATGCTCCCTGTCAGTCATCCTTATCTGAGAAAGCTACGCCTGGGTACATTACCCAGGGATGTTCTGTCAATGTGTTCAGATATTCTTCATAGATTTGAACTAAGTATTGTTGCAATGTGAAGTGAATATTATTCCTGCCAGCCTGTGGCCAGGAAATTAAGTAGTCGATAGGCTGTTGAATTAGAGATTATCTCGTTGTCTGTGAATTAGAGGTTTGTAAATTCGAGGTTGTCTGTGAATTATAGATTATCTGTTGTCTTGTGAATTAGTGGTTGTCTTGTACAACTGAGATTGTCTTGTGAGTCAGAGATTGTCTCGTGAAACTGAGATTGTCTTGTGAGTCAGAGATTGTCTCGTAAAACTGAGATTGTCTTGTGAGTCAGAGATTGCCTTGGTGAGTCAGAGGTTGTCTTGTGAGTCAGAGCTTGTCTTGTGAATTAGAGGTTGTCTGAACTCTAGAAGTAATCTTGTGAATGAAATGATCATATGACATCCTGTGGCCTCAGATGGGACCAGGATTGTGTACAGGGAGAAGAACTCACAGACTCACGAGGCCAGACAGGAGAAGACCCTAGTGGTGAGGGACTGTCAATACCGGCTGGCAGGTTATGATTTTGTCATCACTATTGACTTCGATGAACTGCCCGTTCCTGTGCGACCTTACAGGACTCTCAACGCAATCTTTCAGGTAAAACGTCCATCCTGTGTGTGTCAGAATACAGTCCTGGTATCATATTAATAACTTTCTGTGTACTGTTCTCTTTATTTTTCTGTCCGTACTTGTTCTTCTTCTGTTCATTTTTCTGTCCATACTTGCTCTTCATCACCTTATTTTCATGTCAATAATTGCTCTTGTCTCTTAATTTTCTGGACAATACTGTTTTTCTTGTCTTCATGTTCTTGCCTTTGCTGTGCAAAGAACAGTCCTGCATAAAGTGTTCATTAGGTTCTTTGTTCAGCCCACAAGTACATGGTGGTGAAGGAGACACACGAAGCCTGTCTGTTTGTTCAGTTTGTTATTCTCTGTCGGCTCCATGGCTTAGGCGTTACGGACGCAGTTTGTAATCCCGCATACCTCGTTCTAAGCACAGCTGCAAGCTATTTGGCAGCAGATCGCCTGTGTTGGTTTTTTTATTAAATGTTATGGTTGTCGGTCATTCAGAAAGCAATGGCAAACTACTGAACGTAAACTTGCCCAGGAATCATGAACGACCAAAGCATGCTGGGATTGACTGCTACATCCTGTAAAGAATATGCAATATGCAACTATTCTTTGTCCCGAAGTGAAAAGTTGTGATCTGTCCCTGGCAGTCAACAGTCTGGTAATTGTTGGTTTCCATCTGTACACTTCTGACAGCCTGCATCGACTCTGTTTCTGTACACTTCTGACAGCCTGCATCGACTCTGTTTCTGTACACTTCTGACAGCCTGCATCGACTCTGTTTCTGTACACTTCTGACAGCCTGCATCGACTCTGTTTCTGTACACTTCTGACAGCCTGCATCGACTCTGTTTCTGTACACTTCTGACAGCCTGCATCGACTCTGTTTCTGTACACTTCTGACAGCCTGCATCGACTCTGTTTCTGTACACTTCTGACAGCCTGCATCGACTCTGTTTCTGTACACTTCTGACAGCCTGCATCAACTCTGTTTCTGTACACTTCTGACAGCCTGCATCGACTCTGTTTCTGTACACTTCTGACAGCCTGCATCGACTCTGTTTCTGTACACTTCTGACAGCCTGCATCGACTCTGTTTCTGTACACTTCTGACAGCCTGCATCGACTCTGTTTCTGTACACTTCTGACAGCCTGCATCGACTCTGTTTCTGTACACTTCTGACAGCCTGCATCGACTCTGTTTCTGTACACTTCTGACAGCCTGCATCGACTCTGTTTCTGTACACTTCTGACAGCCTGCATCGACTCTGTTTCTGTACACTTCTGACAGCCTGCATCAACTCTGTTTCTGTACACTTCTGACAGCCTGCATCGACTCTGTTTCTGTACACTTCTGACAGCCTGCATCGACTCTGTTTCTGTACACTTCTGACAGCCTGCATCGGCTCTGTTTCTGTACACTTCTGACAGCCTGCATCGACTCTGTTTCTGTACACTTCTGACAGCCTGCATCGACTCTGTTTCTGTACACTTCTTACAGCCTGCATCGACTCTGTTTCTGTACACTTCTGACAGCCTGCATCGACTCTGTTTCTATACACTTCTGACAGCCTGCATCGACTCTGTTTCTGTACACTTCTGACAGCCTGCATCGACTCTGCTTCTGTACACTTCTGACAGCCTGCATCAACTCTGTTTCTGTACACTTCTAACAGCCTGCATTGACTCTGTTTCTCCAAGAATGGGACTTCATTATATTCTTGTTCACATTCTCCTCTGTTTTGTGCAAGATCATTTTTTAAAAGCCAGATTGTTTCCTATACACGTCTGTTGTCTCATTTAACTTTTAGAATCTGCGTGGAAATCACACCAGTGGAGCAGCTTTTCGTATGGATCCAATTCTTCTACCGCCAGAATGGAAAAACCCCGCACAAGATCTGTACCACTGGCAGTTTTCATCAGGAACCTACATCGCGCCATATTGCGTGAAGTGGGCGTATGTTCCAGCTCGTATATGGTTGGCAACTACTCATGAAATTATCCCCAAAGACGGTTACACAACGTAAGTAACTCGCTGATTGTGTTTGACTTATGATGGTATACACTTGTAATAACTGGGTATTTGTTCATGATAGACTTTTATCAGAAGAGGGGTGATATGATGAAGCTACTTACTCCGAATATGCACCAGGAGAAAAATTCTCTTGTCAGTGAATTCAGCGCTAGAAACATTCTCTTGTCAGTGTATTCAGCAGGAGAAATGTTCTCTTGTCTGTGAATTCAGCACTAGACACATTCTCTTGTCAGTGAATTCAGCAGGAAAAATGTTCTCATGTCTGTGAATTCAGCACTAGAAACATTCCCTTTATATTTAAAGAAAGCAGCAGTGAATCTGAAGTTGTTGACATCTTCGTATATGTTGTCCTCAGGAGCAGATGTGGGCCACAATGCGTTTCAGTTCTGCATATATGGGGCACCATTGCCGTGAATGTTCAGCCGTCATTTTAGCAGTTGCACAGTTGCATTAATCAGTGTTTCCCCCGTTTCACTTATTTAATATTTGTCTGTTGTGCTCTGTGTACAGTCTGAAGATTTCTGCTTGTTCACATTAGGTGAAGTTCTGGGCAGTGAATCTCAGTAACTTGTTCACGTTGGTGGAGTTCTGGGGAGTGAATCTCTGTAACTTGTTCATTTTGGTGAAGTTCTGAGGAGTGAATATTTGTAACATGTTCACTTTAATGGCGTTCTGGGGAGTGAATCTCTGTAACTTGTTCACTTTAGTGTAGTTCTGGGGAGTGAATCTCTATAACTTTCGAACCTGAGGTAGACAGTGAAACTTCTCAAATACACCACCCGCATAGACTTATCCTCTGTTACTTTCAGTCAAGGGATCCTCTATAAATGTATCATGTTACTTTCAGCCATGTGGTCCTCTATAAATGTATCATGTTACTTTCAGCCAGGTGATCCTCTATAAATGTATCATGCGACTTTCAGCCATGTGATCCTCACTAAAAGTGTCATATTACTTTCAGCCACGTGATCCTCACTAAATGTGTCATATTACTTTCAGCCATGTGGTCCTCTATAAATGTATCACATTACTTTCAGCCATGTGGTCCTCTATAAATGTATCACATTACTTTCAGCCATGTGATCCTCTATAAATGTATCACGTTACTTTCAGTCATGTGATCCTCTATAAATGTGTCATGTTACTTTCAGCCATGTGGTCCTCTATAAATGTGTCATATTACTTTAAGTCATGTGGTCCTCTATAAATGTGTCATGTTACTTTCAGCTATGTGGTCCTCTATAAATGTGTCATGTTACTTTCAGCCATGTGGTCCTCTATAAATGTGTCATGTTACTTTCAGTCATGTGATCCTCTATAAATGCGTCATGTTACTTTCAGCCATGTGGTCCTCTATAAATGTGTCATGTTACTTTCAGCCATGTGGTCCTCTATAAATGAGTCATGTTACTTTCAGCCATGTGGTCCTCTATAAATGTGTCATGTTACTTTAAGTCATGTGGTCCTCTATAAATGTGTCATGTTACTTTCAGCCATGTGGTCCTCTATAAATGTGTCATGTTACTTTCAGCCATGTGGTCCTCTATAAATGTGTCATGTTACTTTCAGCCATGTGGTCCTCTATAAATGTGTCATGTTACTTTGTCATGTGGTCCTCTATAAATGTATCCTGTTACTTTCAGTCATGTGGTCCTCTATAAATGTGTCATGTTACTTTAAGTCATGTGGTCCTCTATAAATGTGTCATGTTACTTTAAGTCATGTGGTCCTCTATAAATGTGTCATGTTACTTTCAACCATGTGGTCCTCTATAAATGCGTCATGTTACTTTCAGCCATGTGGTCCTCTATAAATGTATCCTGTTACTTTCAGTCATGTGGTCCTCTATAAATGTGTCATGTTACTTTCAGCCATGTGGTCCTCTATAAATGTGTCATGTTACTTTCAGCCATGTGGTCCTCTATAAATGAGTCATGTTACTTTAAGCCATGTGGTCCTCTATAAATGTGTCATGTTATTTTCAGCCATGTGGTCCCTCACGATGTCCTCCACTTTCTACACTTCCGTTCCTGCAAGTCCGACTGGCAAAGTGTCCACTGCAAGAACTTGACACAGACTGTTAAAAATGAGGTGGTGCTGAAGCGGTTTCGTGCCGATGTGCTGCGGAACATGAGGAAGCTTCCGCTGGAGAACTTAATACAAGACAAGGAATATCTCAGGTTCGTGCGCGCTAGCATTAAACCTGGAGCTAACACAAATCAAGAGGATGAGGATGATGATGATGGTTTTGTTGGGCTGCTGCTCTCAGACCCTTGACAACAGCTCATGGCTGATTAAAATAGGTGCGACTGTCTACGTACTGCATACAGCTTCACCAGTTTGTGCCACTGTCCACATACTGAATACAGCTTCACCAGTTTGTGTGAATGTCTACATACTGAATACAGCTTCACCAGTTTGTGTCCCTGTCTACATACTGAATACAGCTTCACCAGTTTGTGTGACTGTCTACATACTGAATACAGCTTCACCAGTCTGTGTCCCTGTCTACATACTGAATACAGCTTCACCAGTTTGTGTGGCTGTCTACATACTGAATACAGCTTCACCAGTCTGTGTCCCTGTCTACATACTGAATACAGCTTCACCAGTTTGTGTGGCTGTCTACATACTGAATACAGCTTCACCAGTCTGTGTCCCTGTCTACATACTGAATACAGCTTCACCAGTCTGTGTCCCTGTCTACATACTGAATACAGCTTCACCAGTTTGTGTGGCTGTCTACATACTGAATACAGCTTCACCAGTCTGTGTCCCTGTCTACATACTGAATACAGCTTCACCAGTTTGTGTGGCTGTCTACATACTGAATACAGCTTCATCAGTCTGTGTCCCTGTCTACATACTGAATACAGCTTCACCAGTTTGTGTGACTGTCTACATACTGAATACAGCTTCACCAGTCTGTGTCCCTGTCTACATACTGAATACAGCTTCACCAGTTTGTGTGGCTGTCTACATACTGAATACAGCTTCACCAGTCTGTGTCCCTGTCTACATACTGAATACAGCTTCACCAGTTTGTGTGGCTGTCTACATACTGAATACAGCTTCACCAGTCTGTGTCCCTGTCTACATACTGAATACAGCTTCACCAGTTTGTGTGGCTGTCTACATACTGAATACAGCTTCACCAGTTTGTGTGACTGTCTACATACTGAATACAGCTTCACCAGTCTGTGTCCCTGTCTACATACTGAATACAGCTTCACCAGTTTGTGTGGCTGTCTACATACTGAATACAGCTTCACCAGTTTGTGTGACTGTCTACATACTGAATACAGCTTCACCAGTTTGTGTGAATGTCTACATACTGAATACAGCTTCACCAGTTTGTGTGACTGTCTACATACTGAATACAGCTTCACCAGTCTGTGTCCCTGTCTACATACTGAATACAGCTTCACCAGTTTGTGTGACTGTCTACATACTGAATACAGCTTCACCAGTCTGTGTCCCTGTCTACATACTGAATACAGCTTCACCAGTTTGTGTGAATGTCTACATACTGAATACAGCTTCACCAGTTTGTGTGACTGTCTACATACTGAATACAGCTTCACCAGTCTGTGTCCCTGTCTACATACTGAATACAGCTTCACCAGTTTGTGTGGCTGTCTACATACTGAATACAGCTTCACCAGTCTGTGTCCCTGTCTACATACTGAATACAGCTTCACCAGTTTGTGTGACTGTCTACATACTGAATACAGCTTCACCAGTTTGTGTGAATGTCTACATACTGAATACAGCTTCACCAGTCTGTGTCCCTGTCTACATACTGAATACAGCTTCACCAGTTTGTGTGACTCTACATACTGAATACAGCTTCACCAGTCTGTGTCCCTGTCTACATACTGAATAGCTTCACCAGTCTGTGTCCCTGTCTACATACTGAATACAGCTTCACCAGTCTGTGCTGACAGTGGAGCAGGCAACTGGCTGTGGGGCTGAGCACGGGACAGTCAGACTTTGCTCAAGCATGTTGTGTACTTGTCTCCCGGTGCTTACTGAAGCATCTTGTTTCACACATTTCATTGTGAAGCTTTTCTCTGCTCGGCGTATGCTGGACACTCTTGGAGCATATATTTCACTATCATGTAAACATTTGCACAGTTGCATTCATCAGTACTTACTACATTTAGATTGTTGAACAAGTGCTGCCTCAGTTTGTATTGTCCTGCTGGAGTCGCAAGTTCACTACTTGTTCATTTCAGTGGAGATGTGTGGAGTTGTGATGATGATGGAAGTGTTTTTCACAGAACATAGCTGGGTGGACTTCCATTTCGCATGGAATTAGCCAGAACCTGTCAGAATAAATCACTTCTTCTCAAGGGCACAAGATTAACCAACACAGAGCTGGTACGATCAGTCGGCGTATGCTGGTGGAGATTGGGGCACATGTGGGCCTGTGCGCTGGGCGATGATGACGACGATCTTTACTAATCACAGGAAATGCAACTGTATTGATTTCCATGGTGGCTGCTGCAAGATTTTCTCACTCTGTACTTCCTAAATCTGTATGAATTCTGGTGCTGACACATGGTAAATAAACATGTTAACAACAGCTTGGATGTCTGAGCTGTTCTAGCTGCATCTGTATGAATTCTGAGGCTAACACGGGTAAACAAATTTATTAACAACAGTTTGGAAGTCCAAGCTGTTAACAACTGAATCAAAGAAGAGCACTAATCAAAACTGGACAAATTGCTGATTTCAATTGAGACTGCAATAGGATTTTCTCAGGCTGTTCTGACTGAATCTATATGAATTCAGATGTTAACTGCCACAGGGTAAATAGACATATTAACACAAGCTTGGATGTTCAAGCCTTTGACAACAACGGAATCAGACTGAATCTATATGAGTTCAGATGTTAACTACCACAGGGTAAATAAACATATTAACACAAGCTTGGATGTCCGAGCCATAAACAACAATTGAATCAAACAAGGACACTAATCACAACTGGACAAGCAGGACACTGAAAATACACTTGTGGGGAAGAATCAAGCACAGTGATCACATGACCAGATATCATTGCTTGTCACTTTGTGGCTGTTTGTTCATGTCTACTGTCGGAACATGTGTGTGCCATGTGTGCTTTCTGTATGCGTCTAATTGTGTTGATGGAAGGGAGTATGTATGTATGAAACATCTGTGATTGTATCAATATATATATATATATACTTTCTGTGCCTCTAGTCCTTGCTGTGTTGATAAAGCGTGTGTGTGTATGACATATCTGTGATTGCGCTATTACATATATACTTTCTGTACGTGACTGCGTATTGTGTTGATTATAGGTAGTAAGTGTGTACGACAGCTTTGTTATTTTGCCATTACACATATACTTTGTGTACATGAGTGCATGTTGTGTTGATTATAAGAAATATATGTGTACGAAAGCTCCATGTCTGTGCCATTATATACAAGTGCTAATGTCATGTACAGTTTAAACAATAAGAATATAAATACAATGTTTCTAGAATGATCCTATTCTCATCTTCAGACTTTACCAAGTAACATGAAATAGGAAACATATTGGAATAAATTGAAAGATAATACATCTCATCCAATATGATCTTCACCTTTATCTTACTAGATCTTTACATCTTTATATTAGTAGATCTTTACACCTTTATCTCACTAGGTCTTTACACCTTTATCTCACTATATCTTCACCTTTATCTCACTAGGTCTTCACCTTTATCTCACTAGGTCTTCACCTTTATCTCACTAGGTCTTCACCTTTATCTCAAGATCTTCACCTTTATCTCACTAGGTCTTCACCTTTATCTCACTAGGTCTTCACCTTTATCTCAAGATCTTCATCTTTATCTCACTATATCTTTACACCTTTATCTCACTAGGTCTTCACCTTTATCTCACTAGGTCTTCACCTTTATCTCACTAGGTCTTCACCTTTATCTCAAGATCTTCACCTTTATCTCACTAGGTCTTCACCTTTATCTCACTAGGTCTTCACCTTTATCTCACTAGGTCTTCACCTTTATCTCAAGATCTTCACCTTTATCTCACTATATCTTTACACCTTTATCTCACTAGGTCTTCACCTTTATCTCACTAGGTCTTCACCTTTATCTCAAGATCTTCACCTTTATCTCACTAGGTCTTCACCTTTATCTCACTAGGTCTTCACCTTTATCTCAAGATCTTCACCTTTATCTCACTATATCTTTACACCTTTATCTCACTAGGTCTTCACCTTTATCTCACTATATCTTCACCTTTATCTCACTAGGTCTTCACCTTTATCTCAAGATCTTCACCTTTATCTCACTAGGTCTTCACCTGTATCTCAAGATCTTCACCTTTATCTCAAGATCTTCACCTTTATCTCACTGGATCTTCACCTTTATCTCACTAGGTCTTCACCTGTATCTCAAGATCTTCACCTTTATCTCACGGTCTTCACCTTTATCTCACTAGATCTTCACCTTTATCTCACTAGGTCTTTATCGCACTAGATATTCACCTTTATTTCAATATCTTCACCTTTATCTCGCTAGGTCTTCACCTTTATCTCAAGGTCTTCACCTTTATCTCACTAGATATTCACCTTTATCTCACTAGATATTCACCTTCATCTCACTAGATATTCACCTTTATCTCAAGGTCTTCACCTTTATCTCACTAGGTCTTCATCTTTATCTCAAGGCCTTCACCTTTATCTCATTTCTTGAACTAAACCAGTGATCACATGCCAGTATGACTTCTTCACCCTTGTCATAATGATTTCCATTGAGCTTTTTTTTTGTTTAAAGATTTGGGAAAAGAAAAACTTATGATGGAAACAAATCCAGAGAATCGAGCAAGTGTGGGAGAATCTCAATTTTCAAATCTGTGTTTTGTGAGAGGTTACATTGTCTTGAAGCAAACAAAGATTTTGAGTTTGTGAAATTCCTCATTGTCTGATCACAACATGTTTTAGTTTGGTAAGGAGATCTGTATAGTGCTACCCATTAACTATGCAGCCACAAGGCATATAATCTTTCTGCAGGACACCTCTAACGTCCCACAAAACAATTGGCATAATTTTTCCTGCAGATTTCTGTACCCTCAGCTTGACAGGTGCTGGGAATGTCAGGGATTTTCATTGCATGTTGAACATTTGTTATTGATGGCCAAAATTGTGAAGTCAAGTCTCATGTACTGTCACCATGATCATCCACATGTTTTCTGATTGGCATGTTTTGAGCAAACATCGACAGCTAGTAACTCTCGTTTGCTTCTGTTCACATGTCAACAGGTATGGAATCACAGGTACACACTTTTCTCATGTTCAGTCTGTTGTGTAAAATCCTATTTTCTAGTTTTTTCGCTCAGTTTTACTACACTATACTATCTCTGTAATTGTCATTGTTTGATCCTTATCACTAATTGTCTTCACTTTTGTCAATACACTCTGAGGAGGGTCAAACAAGGATCGTGACAGATCAGCAACATTTGAGCTGCCACACGTGAACTATCTCCCATCTTGTGACAGATCAGCAACATTTGAGCAGCCACACGTGAACTATCTCCCATCTTGTGACAGATCAGCAACATTTGAGCGGCCACACGTGAACTATCTCCCATCTTGTGACAGATCAGCAACATTTGAGCTGCCACACGTGAACTATCTCCCATCTTGTGACAGATCAGCAACATTTGAGCGGCCACATGTGAACTATCTCCACCTGGTTTTACTTAGAACACGAAGGGCAGGAATCATGAAACTGTTTGCATGTTCCTGGGTAATACTGTAGATGCTTTCCCCTGTAACATCAGGAATTTTGTCACAGCCCTGGCCTCTGCCTTCTCCATTGTTCTGACAAATCGTTAGAGTAGCAGTTCCATTTAATAGGGTATGCTGCACCATACACATAGTGCTTTAGCTGCAGCGTCCGTTTTGTCACCTGTGATTGTGTTGTAGTCAAGTTTACCGACTCTACCATAGTAGGAGACCACTTTGAAGAAACAAATGCACTCTTCACGCATTCTTTGCAAATGTGAGGAGCTTTGAATGTGCCTAGTTTCAGCTTTCTCTTGTTACTCCTTCCTAGGGTAGAGATGTATAGCCAACCCCTTGTATGAGTCATGGTATGTTGAGACAGGCATGGTTTAAAATGTTGAGATGCGGATTATGTTAATGTTTAAATTAATCAAATAGATATTACTCTTTTAAATCAAATTTTGACAGAATGATAACATTTACAATTTGTTTACCTTATACATTAGTAAGTACATATTTTGTATGACCTTATAGCATTAACAATAAACTCTACAAATGTAATGAAACAAGACAGTTGTCATTGTTTTCACTTTGCTTTATTTCCCTATGAACCTTGGAGAAAGCCATTCTTACTGTCTGACTCTGGACATCTTGGGCGTATTTTGGTTTATCATTTTCTGTGCCTCAGAACAGGACACAATAGATTACGCAACCACATGTATACACAATTCAAGATTGGTGAATCAGCCATGTGCATATGTGGATTGGCTACGCAGACAGCAGATCACATACTCCAAAACTTCAAAATACAAGATATCTAGGCAAACCTTCTGGCCTAGAGAGACAACAGTGGACGATAAACTCTATGGACCGCTGAGTGAACTAAAAAAGACAGTTAAATTCATACAACAGACAACACTGCAGTTATAGACATATTTCAAGCGAACGAAAGAAGAAGACAAGAAGTGTTGAAGACAATATTCTCAGGACAATGTGTTTTCACACAAATGATTATTCTTTGTTCCTGTTTTAACGGGTGTGTATTACACATAAACATGACCCTCTCCAGTTCAAAGATCAGTGTGTCCGACTTCAGCATACATTATCAGGCTTACGCCCTCTAGACAGATTCACAAGGTAACAGGCTCTCCACCCATGCCTAAGTTTTCACAGAAACATCCAGTGATGTCAAACTGCATCCTCCAGTACCTTTAGTTAGTTGCATATCCTTTACAGGGCGTCGCAGTCAACCCCTGCCTTTTGTTTCTGTTGCTGTTTGTGGTCTCTTGGGAAGTTTATGTTCAGTAGTTTGCCATTGTTTTCTGAACGACAGGCACCCATACCATTTCGTAAAAAACCAACACAAGGCAGTCTGCTGCCAAATCGTCCGCAGCTGTGTTTCAAACGCGGTATGCGGGATTACGAACTGCGTACGTAACGCCTTCGCCACGGAGCCGGCCCAGTACCTTTGTGTGAATCTAAAAAACGGAAGATGAACAGGTCAGCAATAAAGGGCCACCATCTACAGAAAGCAGGTTGGCTAGAAAGCCTTGATCAGCACAGAAAGGTAACAAGACTGATAGAACTTCAAACATGGCACTTCTGGTTGGGGATATAGCATCCTCACGTTCTTTTATTCTAAACTCCAGAGCTCACAGTGGTGGCTCATACCCAGTCTAATTAAGTTATAAGCCGACGCTTTGGCGCCTCTAAACTGCTACTCCCCCAGAGAGTGAAACCCACATATATACAAGTCCAGAAGCAGGAACAGACTATAGTACAGACATAGAATAGAATAGACATGCGATGTGACACAGCCGTCACACTTTGTAGGCTTGATTGCACGAAGAAATAGGTGGCATGTCATTCCCTCTGTTAGGGACGACAAACCTTCGATCAACCGCGCGCATGCTAGTATCAGCGCAACCCCTATCTTGCACAGTCAGGTGCCCGCCGGTGAAACCCTTGAGTCGAGCCATTCTGCCACCAGATGTAAAATTGCGATATTGAACAGTGACGAATGATTAATATCTCCCAATCACGTGACACATGTCGTCTGCCAGAAACATGGCGAAGGCGATGTACCTGGAGCATTATTTAGACAGTAAGTGCCTCTTTCCTCAATTTTGCTTCTTCATATGCTTCTTTAATACAAGAATGTTCACTTAAACATCTTTTGGACGACTGCTATGTAATTATAACGCTTCTGAATGAAGTAGAGATAGAGACTTATGCCCGTGAGGGCCTCGCCTGTTTCACCAGGTTCGGGATGGCCCGCCAGTCGCCAGGGAATATACAATTTATATTTAATTTAAAGATCCAGTGAGATAAATAGAACCATTCCGTATAATTATATTTGTTGTAAAGTAAGGTAACGGTGCTGTCTGTTCTACTATGTGGGTTATAGTGATGGAATCGGTGGAGGCGATACCAGTAAAGTAACATAAACAACAATAATGATGTGTTAATTGTTAATGAATGATTAAGTTAATGTGTAAAATTGTTTACACGACCCGCGCAGTTTCTCAAACCAGAGCCCGCTCAATTTGGGCGGGGGTGCCTTTCAATTTAAATATGAACTTCTTGTTATTTAATTTTATTTGTCATATGTATTATATTATATATATTTAGATACATTTGTTTGTTTTGTTCATATTTGACGTCTTGTTCCTGGCTTCGGGATGAAGCAAAACACATCGGAGACTTGCAGGAATAAAAATTAGTGGCACTCCGAATACCTGTCCGAAATTATTTATTGTAAAAAGTATCCCATACACGGCCTCATTATGTGGTATAATAAAAATATTAAACACTCATTCATTCATTCAGTAGCATGTCCTTTACAGAACCTTGCTCCCATAACAACCCTCCGGAAAACTTCTCGATCACAAGCAAGATGTCCCGCGTCTGATACACCCATCTGGAGATCATCCGCCACATCCTGCACCCATCATATTAAACACTATGAACTGAAATATAGAAGTGAGACAATCGAAATACGTACCAATAATATTTCACAGTTATATGTGGAAATTGTGGCACACAAGTTGTAAATACAGTCCGAAAACATGTTCTTTGTGACTGGCGCCACTGAAACTACCCTTATTTATTAATTATGTACACTTACTGATTGTGTGGTGGACTGCTAGACCGATCGATGGATGCAATAAATATTTCTGGGCCCAGAGGGCCCTCACTGTTGTCGGTGTGTATACAGATACCTATATCATATCAGTTATATGTGGAAATACGTACGTACAAGATATAATAGATATACACTCCGACGACAGTGAGGCCCCTCCGGGCCCAGAAAGATTTATTGCATCCATCGATTGGTCTAGCAGTCCACCAACACATTCAATAACTGTACATATCGCTTCTGATTCAGCATATCGCCCAGAAGGAATATAATCACCCAATGAGGCCCTGTAAGGGATACTTTTTACAATAAATAATTTGGGAGGAGTGCCAAATTATTTGAAGTTACTGCTACTGCTCTTCTCATTTATTCAAAATATACTATTTTATTAATTTTAATTTATGTTTATTATTATTTCGCACGCTGTCAGTTGTCAGTTTACGCCTGATTGAGGCATCGGCCCTCAGCCAATTCACTCAAGTCCACCAGTCCTTTGCTGTCACATGCAGCACTGTTCGTGTCTTCCCCATGTTATTAACTGATTGCCTGCGCCCCTCCCCCCCCCTCCCTCCCCCAAAGTGGGTCCTTATCAAACAGAAATTCATGGCAGTAAATGGGAAGTAGGGGTGTGTGGCAATAATGTTGTGAAAATGGTTTAAAATGTAGCAGATATACTGCATATCAAATTAAAGGAGATTGCACAGGGAACATGATCTTCTTCTTCTTCTTCAGCGTTCCGAGCCATTGAGGTTCTTTGCTGCAAATACAATCCGTCTCCATTCGTCTCTCTGATGGACCTTCTCTTGCCAGTCGTTGATTCCAAGTGCTTGTAGGTCTGTACATGTATTATCTCTCCACCGCCTTCTTGGTCTACCTCGGGGTCTACGGTCATTTATTTCCTGAGTGTAAGCGAGTTTTGTTTCCCTATTATCTTCCAGGGAACATGATAGTGTTAATAATTAACTGATAGGTTAGAAATATTACGACAATGTGAGGTTTAGTAATAATTTAAATTAAAGGGGTGACAATTATGACAAATTTCCACTTACCAAGTTTATTCGCAGGGCCCTGCGAATAGACGCTTTGTTTATTCGCAGGGCCCTACACCAGGAATAATCACGTGACCAGCACATAGGGCCCTGCGAATAGACGCTTTGTTTATTCGATTTTTGACTGACTGCTTTCGACTGAATTGCCGTGGTACTAACTAAATTACACTCACTTTAAACAACACAATTCTAAATACCCAAAGAGATGAAGGATTGACTTTCACCCAATGAATTGCTGAAAAATAAAAAAAAAAACATTGTCCGGCAAGGAAACGAACGATTGACATTTGACTTTCATCCAATTAATTGCTGAACAATTAAAAAACAAAATGCCCGGCAAGGAAACGAACGATTGACATTTGACTTTCATCCAATTAATTGCTGAACAATAATAAAAAAAATGTCCGGCAAGGAAACGAACCTCGAGCTCCCGCCCATCTGGCGGGGACACTATCAACTATGCCACTGACGACACGTTTTCCAATCAACGAAAATGTATAATATAGCCGCAAACTTACGTTAAATCACGTGACCAGCCGTGCCCTGCGAATAGACGCTTTGTTTATTCAGAGGGCCCTACGAATAGACACTTTCTTATTTTTTTTTTTATCCGTTGAAGATAATTCAGTTAAATTTACTTAATAATATAAATACACCTCTTGTCTTCAATAATATCACAAGAACTGCTCCATAACACAATTAAAACATAATATTTTGAAGCACATAATTTTCACACAAAATGGAAAATGTCAGAAACACACCAGGCAGATTGTACTGAGAAGAATAATATAAATGCTATTTTCTATTTAGTTATAATTATTATTCTTTTAAATTTAATTATTTAAATACTCCTTAAATACTTTGTGATAGGCAAAACAAAATTAGGGGCATACATGTAACCCATTAGCGCATTCATAATTCGACATGTGCCATCATATTATGGCGAACTTTCACTTTTAGTGTTGTTTTCAATTACCACTAAATAATTTTACTGACTACTGCACGTGGTATTAGTTGTAGAATCTATCACAGAGTCCTTTAAATCAGAATAACTATAATCTACATTTGTTTCAAACTCTAATTTGATGAAAATCTACTCAGTCGTAAACTAGAAGGCGTTGCCATTTGTAAAAAAAAAATCAAAACAAACTACTAAACACTCGTTTTCTACTTCAAAAAATGGATCCTAGCGCCTTGTTTCACACTGGCGGAAGCAAAATCTTTCTGTTTGTGAATTTTAATTTACCGGAGCACTAAAAATTATGGAAAATAAGAGAACTGGAACAAATAACACATTGTCTATACAGAGCCGACCTATCAGTTCATGGGTGCCAAAACCGTTCCATTGAACCAGCCTATCAGTTCACGGCAGAAAATCAATTAATGTATGTCTCTACCCCATGTGTTGTTATGCCCTGCCCCCTCTATTTCATGTGTCCAGGTGGGTTCCATACAGAGGGCTTTCTGTTCTATAATTACTATCCTCAGGTTTTCTCAGCGTATGTCCTATCCGTTGCCGTGACTGTCATCTTTCCGTCACCTCTTAGTTCACTGTAGTATGGAGTTAAATAGCAATATTTGCGTTAAAATAAATAGTTAAATAAGTTAAATATCTATCATTCATTATTATGATTACAATTTGTTGCATACCACTTCTGGTTGAGGGCCTGTTAGATAATAATAATATGAATAATAATATTGTTAACAAAGGCACTAATATGTATTATGTTGACAGAGACACTAAAACTCATTGGTAACATTGGCACTAAAAACTCATTGTTAATATTGGCAATAATTACTCATTGTTGACATTGGCACTAAATATTCATTGTTGATATTGGCACTAAATACTCATTGTTAAAATTGGCACTAAATACTCATTGTTGACACTGGTAGTATGAGATGTGTTTCTGGTTAGCCATGTTTACGTCCTGTACTGTATTGCATACAATTCTGTTATGTGATGAATGTTTGTTCCCAGGCTTGGAGTCGCTGCCTGCCGAGATGCAGCGGAACTTCAATCTCATGAAAGATCTCGACCAGAGATCTCAAGGTAGGGCTTGTGTTGTTCAGTTCATGGACTGTGTGTGTGTGAATGAATATTTAGTTCAGTCTCGTGAAAGATCTCGACCAGAGATCTAAAAATAGGGCTTGGGTTGATCAGTTCAGTTCAGGAACTGTGTGTGTGAATGAACGATTAGTTCAGTTCTCTGACATACTATAGATAGCCTAGAACTTAAGTGTGAATGAAAGTGTTAAATTTTCTGACATGCTATAGATAGCCTAGAACTGTAAGTGTGAATGAAAGTGTTAAATTTTCTGACATGCTATAGATAGCCTAGAACTGTAAGTGTGAATGAAAGTGTTAAATTTTCTGACATGCTATAGATAGCCTAGAACTGTAAGTGTGAATGAAAGTGTTAAATTTTCTGACATGCTATAGATAGCCTAGAACTGTAAGTGTAAATGAACGTGTTCAATTTTCTGACATGCTATAGATAGCCTAGAACTGTAAGTGTGAATGAAAGTGTTAAATTTTCTGACATACTATAGATAGCCTAGAACTGTAAGTGTGAATGAAAGTGTTAAATTTTCTGACATGCTATAGATAGCCTAGAACTGTAAGTGTGAATGAAAGTGTTCAATTTTCTGACATGCTATAGATAGCCTAGAACTGTAAGTGTAAATGAACGTGTTCAATTTTCTGACATGCTATAGATAGCCTAGAACTGTAAGTGTAAATGAACGTGTTAAATTTTCTGACAAGCTATAGATAGCCTAGAACTGTAAGTGTGAATGAAAGTGTTAAATTTTCTGACATGCTATAGATAGCCTAGAACTAAGTGTAAATGAACGTGTTAAATTTTCTGACATGCTATAGATAGCCTAGAACTGTAAGTGTAAATGAACGTGTTCAATTTTCTGACATGCTATAGATAGCCTAGAACTGTAAGTGTAAATGAACGTGTTCAATTTTCTGACATGCTATAGATAGCCTAGAACTGTAAGTGTAAATGAACGTGTTAAATTTTCTGACAAGCTATAGATAGCCTAGAACTGTAAGTGTGAATGAAAGTGTTAAATTTTCTGACATGCTATAGATAGCCTAGAACTAAGTGTAAATGAACGTGTTAAATTTTCTGACATGCTATAGATAGCCTAGAACTGTAAGTGTAAATGAACGTGTTCAATTTTCTGACATGCTATAGATAGCCTATTAGAGTCTAGTGAAGTTGGTTAATAGTAACAATTACAGTGATTTAATTAAAGTTGTGCATAATATTTCTGTATGATTATTTTGATTTCTTTAAGGCTGATGATGTTGAGGGAACGAACAAACTTGATTTTCGCACTGTCACAAATTGGGCCCGTCTTACATTCAGCCCTTCCAACCATTCATCTTTTGTACATCAATTATCTCTTGTGCATGTTACATTCACAAAGAAAAAATCATTTGGATGTTCTTGTAGTGACCTACTAAAGTTGTACATCTGATGATATGTCTAGTCTAGAAGCCTCAGAGAGAACTGTTGTTTCATGACTGCAGATCTGATGAAGTGTCTAGTCTAGAAGTCTCGGAGACAATTGTTGTTTCACGGTTACAGATCTGATGATATGTCTAGTCTAGAAGTCTCAGAGACAACTGCTGTTTCATGATTGTAGATCTGATGATATGTTTAGTCTAGAAGTCTCAGAGAGAACTGCTGTTTCATGATTGTAGATCTGATGATATGTTTAGTCTAGAAGTCTCAGAGAGAACTTCTTCTTCTTCTTCTTCAGCTTTCCGAGCCATTGAGGTTCTTTGCTGCAAATACAATCCGTCTCCATTCGTCTCTCTGGTGGACCTTCTCTTGCCAGTCGTTGATTCCAAGTGCTTGTAGGTCTGTACATGTATTATCTCTCCACCGTCTTCTTGGTCTACCTCGGGGTCTACGGTCATTTATTTCCTGAGTGTAAGCAAGTTTTGTTTCCCTATTATCTTCCATTCTTTCTATATACCCCAGCCATTGTAGTCTATTAACCTTCATGATACCAGTGATTAGCGGGGACCTAAACAGATCATAAATGTCTTTGTTACTTCTTCTTTTCCACTCTCCACTTTGTGTATCCCTAATGGGTCCAAAGACGTGTCTTAAAATTTTGTTCTCAAAGGTTTGTAACAAGGCTTCGTCTCCTTTCGTTGTACTCCAGGTTTCAGAGCCATACAGCACAACTGGTCTGATCAGTGTTTTGTATATTGTGATTTTGGTGTTACGAGATAGCGCCTTTGATTTTAGTAGATGTTGTAGTGCATAGTATATCTTATTTCCAGAGTTGATTCTAGTTTGTATTTCTTCCCTTATGATGTTGGAGCAGTTGAAGATTGTACCCAGGTATTTGTATGTTTCCGTTCTTTTAATGGTCATATTATCTATTTGTATTTCTCAGAGAGAACTGTTCCATGACTGCAGATCTGATGATATGTCTAGTCTAGAAGTCTCAGAGGCGATTGTTGTTTCGTGATTGCAGATCTGATTAAATGTCTAGTCTAGAAGTCTCAGAGACAACTGTTGTTTCATGATTGCAGATTTGATGAAGAAAATTGATAAAGCAGCTACTGATTATCTAAACAAAGTGCGGCACATGTCACCAGAGAAGAGAACCAACCAGCTGAACCAGATTGAGTCTATGTTTGGCA
Organism: Cepaea hortensis; assembly: GCA_963921405.1. Lineage (NCBI taxonomy): Eukaryota > Metazoa > Mollusca > Gastropoda > Stylommatophora > Helicidae > Cepaea > Cepaea hortensis. The sequence continues at coordinate 3,030,368 of OY992896.1, forward strand.
AGAGTCGAGAGTATGGAGATGACAAAGTTTCCCTGGCTATGCAGACATACGAGATGGTAATACTGACACTTGTACTTGCTGTTGTTCTTGTTGTGTTTGCTGGGTGGCGACTAGTGTGTCCACTTGCTCCCTCGCCTGTCACAGCATGTCTCTAGTGTGTTTGTGTGTATGCATGTTTTTAAACTGTCAGCACGCTGTAGGGGTATGGAGTTTGACCCCTACACCGACCGTCTGGGCTGTGCGTTCACTTCTCATTCAGAAAGCCAAGGCCAACCTGGGGTTGATTGCCACGTCTTGTGGAGGACATGCAACTTGTCCCGTATCAGTGAAGTGATTGTGTGTGTGCAATGTTTTCCCTCCCTATCCTTCATGTTTTCCTGTTGTAACATTCCAGTTCTGTTTTCATGTTCAGTGATTGTTTTAATTAATGTTAGATTTACATGATTCATGCTTATGTTGATGTTGAGGAAGGCTTTAATTGCTGAAACATTGGACAGGGTGTTGTTTTATCTGACGATATTATGTTCATCCATTTCCTACTGTGATTCCTATTCTGTTTTAGTCAGGTATGTACATGTATTTGCATTTGTTGTTTCTCCATAGGATCTGAGCTGAACCTGATTTTGTTCCCCCTTATACTTATCTCTGATGTGGTGCAAGTGATGCCCTCTGTGCAACTTTACTTCTGCTGCTGATTGTGTTCTGTAAATTGTTGCAGGCTGATTATGTTTATGTATATGTGCACATGTTTATATGTTCATATATGTTAGAATATGTGGTTTATATGTTCATATATGTTAGAATATGTGAATTGTATAACATGTTATCATAAGTGGACAAGCACATCAGAAAACTGGATGGAGGCTGATTATGTATATGCATGTGTGCACATGTTTGTATGTTCATATATGTGAGAATATTTGTATTATATATCATTTTATCACAGGTGGACAAGCATATCAGAAAACTGGATGCAGAACTAGCCAGGTTTGAAGCCGATTTGAAGGATAAGAGTTCTGGCAGGCGGAAGGAATTGCCAGAAGGGAAAACACCAGCCAACAAAAGTGAGTGCATGTTTGTGAAACTTGTCATCACTTCTTCATTTTCATGTGGTGTATTTCTGATTGTTGCTTTCACTCGGTGAACAAGTAATTGTGTTGGTGACTGCTTCCAGATTTAGTCATGGGCGGGTCAGCTTGTAATTGTCTTTTGGTTGTTACCATTGTGGCTGTGTATTTTTCTGGCTTAATACTTTTGTCGTTGATTTGATTTTACATGCGTGAGTATTGTTGCTGAGGATGGTCATATTGTCACCTGTCAGTTGCAGGTTGGGTTTGAGGAAAATTGTTTCAACCTGCGTGTGGAAACATCTGTTACATTTGAGGGCAAAGATGTATTGGTTGTCAGCCAATCATAGTTCAACCTGCGTGTGGAAACATCTGTTACAATGAGGGCAAAGATGTATTGATTGTCAGCCAATCATAGTTCAACCTGCGTGTGGAAACATCTGTTACAATGAGGGCAGAGATGTATTGATTGTCAGCCAATCATAGTTCAACCTGCTTGTGGAAACATCTGTTACAATGAGGGCAAAGATGTATTGATTGTCAGCCAATCATAGTTCAACCTGCGTGTGGAAACATCTGTTACAATGAGGACAAAGATGTATTGATTGTCAGCCAATCATAGTTCAACCTGCGTGTGGAAACATCTGTTACAATGAGGGCAGAGATGTATTGATTGTCAGCCAATCATAGTTCAACCTGCGTGTGGAAACATCTGTTACAATGAGGGCAAAGATGTATTGATTGTCAGCCAATCATAGTTCAACCTGCGTGTGGAAACATCTGTTACAATGAGGGCAGAGATGTATTGATTGTCAGCCAATCATAGTTCAACCTGCGTGTGGAAACATCTGTTACAATGAGGGCAGAGATGTATTGATTGTCAGCCAATCATAGTTCAACCTGCGTGTGGAAACATCTGTTACAATGAGGGCAGAGATGTATTGATTGTCAGCCAATCATAGTTCAACCTGCGTGTGGAAACATCTGTTACAATGAGGGCAAAGATGTATTGATTTTCAGCCAATCATAGTTCAACCTGCGTGTGGAAACATCTGTTACAATGAGGGCAAAGATGTATTGATTGTCAGCCAATCATAGTTCAACCTGCGTGTGGAAACATCTGTTACAATGAGGGCAGAGATGTATTGATTGTCAGCCAATCATAGTTCAACCTGCGTGTGGAAACATCTGTTACAATGAGGGCAGAGATGTATTGATTGTCAGCCAATCATAGTTCAACCTGCGTGTGGAAACATCTGTTACAATGAGGGCAGAGATGTATTGATTGTCAGTCAGTGATAGCTTGATAATGAAGACAGATGTATCTTTGTCAGTCAGTGATAGCTTGATAATGATAGCAGAGATGTATCAATTGTCAGTCAGTGATAGCTTGATAATGATAGCAGAGATGTATCAATTGTCAGTCAGTGATAGCTTGATAATAAATGCAGAGATGTATCAGTTGTCAGTCAGTGATAGCTTGATAATGAGTGCAGAGATGTATCAATTGTCAGTCAGCGATAGCTTGATAATGAGGGCAGAGATGTATCAATTGTTAGTCAGTGATAGCCTGATAATGAGGGCAGGAATATATCAATTGTTAGTCAGTGTCGTGTATCCGTTTAAAGTGTCGTCCCTGGAGTGAGAGGAATTAACACCCACATTATATTTTAACCCCTTATCATTATCCTGGAGAAACCACTAGAATCGTCTACAAAACTCTGTCAGTTTATGGACACCTCTTTCTCTCTCTGTCACTGCTGTATCATGCCCCCTCTCATTCTTCCCCAATGCAACATACTCAACAACTCTAGCTTCTAAAAATTAATAACAATTAATTTATTAAAAGAAAAGTGTAATGTATGTGAGAAGCGTATGCGAAGAATGTGTGACGTGTTCTATAATGTGTGTAGAATCGGACCATCAGATCAATCCCCCAGTCAGTTCATCCTTGCAAGGACACACCACAGCACGTTAGGTCAGCACAAGACAATCTCACCCAGTGATGATCTCTCCTGCCAGACACTGACTTTCTTCTGTAGCTACCTGGTAATCCATCTACATGATCATCCGAAATAGATGAGTCTATAGTTTACCACTGATCATGGACCGGTTGCATACTGCACATTATAAGTTCCTATAGTTCGTAAAATGTACAAATCCCTGTACTGTGAAAATAGGTATCACTGTTATTTGTAATAGACTTGATCCTATCTATTGTCTATATTGTCTCAAGTACAATGTCCCTTGTAATCTTTCACTGGAATCTACCACACCATGTGAATGTTACATTTAAAGTTCTCGTTTAGTTACTATTGTTCGTATGATATGTGGTGTATCAACAATCACCCATCCTAGGTGAACCATATCACACAGGAATCGTTATATGGTTTTGCTCTTCTGAGCCATGTTATGGTGGACCCTCCTGATCATGGACCCAGCGTAAACACTATTGTCCAGACTTTCTTTTCGGACGTTATTCATTTCCGTAAAAACAACATTGACTGTTCAACTGGTGTTCTTCCCAATCGGAGTAAAACTTCTTCAAACCGAGTGTAGAGCTTCCTCGTAACTGGCAGGGAACCTGTTAGAGAAATAACACACCTGGTGAGAGCACTAGTCACTGATCCTACCAGCTGAGTGTAGGCCTACGGCCTCGCACAGATATTTATCAGCGAACTAAACTCTGTCATAGAGCAGATGAGCTCATCACCTAGGTCCGAATCAGGCTATGACAAGGAAAGACCAATAAACAGAGTGCAGAACTCCAGTGGGCACCCCACTGAAAGATCCCACTATTGGACACTTCCCCCATCTCCCAACCCATCCTTAATCTCTCCAAATATCACCCCACTACACTATTCTCACTAGCAGAGCTAATTCTCACTTCACTACTCTATTCTCAACTAACAGAGCTAATTATTTCCTCACCCTAGCTAGTTTTAACAAGGTTACTGCCTATATTAATTAGGTCTAAATACACTATATGTAATACCTTATGCAACACCGCATCACTCCTGGATGGCCTCTACAATTTGCCATAAAGACACATATTATTTAATCTTTAATTAAATCTAACACTGTAGATGCTCTCCGAATTCCTAACAGCGGTTCAGAAAACACATCAGCTCAAGTCAACTTTCTTGTCTACACTAACTGTAAACAAGTCATGTTTTTGTCAAAGAGCCTTTGAGTGTTCTAGTGAAGTTCTTTGATGTCAACACATCAGATGGTTCCAGGGGCAGACTATCCATTTCAGAATTATTCTTTCCCCTTTGTTTAATCAATGCAAAAGTCTTCTCCCTTGTTTCGACAATCAAAACAAGCTAGCGAGTTCCTGCATTCTCCCAATCAGGTCACAATAACAAGCCTACAATTTTCTGTCTTGTGGGGAATTTTAAAAGACGACTGTCCTGTTTGATCTCACCGACTCCCCGTAGTAAACAACTTGTAGTTGCGAATCAAACTGTCTTTGGTATTTTTATCATCTGGTTGCGAAATTACAGTGATTTCACGACAGTCAGTGATAGCCTGATAATGAGGGCAGGAATATATCAATTGTCAGTCAGTGATAGCCTGATAATGAGGGCAGGAATATATCAATTGTCAGTCAGTGATAGCCTGATAATGAGGGCAGGAATATATCAATTGTCAGTCAGTGATAGCCTGATAATGAGGGCAGGAATATATCAATTGTCAGTCAGTGATAGCCTGATAATGAGGGCAGGAATATATCAATTGTCAGTCAGTGATAGCCTGATAATGAGGGCAGGAATATATCAATTATCAGTCAATGATAGCCTGATAATGAGGGCAGAGATGTATTGATTGTCAGTTAAGTGATATCTTGATTTTGTAAATATGTTCATACAGCATGCTTCTGGGTAGCATTATCCACCCGTAACCTCTTAAAGGTCGTACTGCCAGCAGATATTTCACTATATCATGAATTGTCACCATTGTCCTCCCATTTGTCAAGACATTGGCACAGTCCTCTGTTAAGGCATTCTTCTTCATCTTCCTCCTCCACCTCATCTTGTTTTTCATGTTCCACCTCTTCTTTTTTCATCTTCTTCTTCTTGCTACTCTTCTTCTTCTTTCGCTTCCTCCTCCACCATCAGACTTCAACCTGAATATATCTGAAGAAAGAAGTACACTTGAAGTAGTACTGACTGTTTTACACTGTCTTTGCATTTCTAGTTCGGTCCATCACAGACTTGCTTGCCTGAATTAATTTTGACATAGATTTTCTTTGGTGGCCACTCAGGTGGCATGCATGCAACAGGGCCGTCCATGCTGGCTGTGGTTCAGTATAAGATAACTGCTAGCCATGCTGCCAGCCTGCGAGAGACTCTAGTCCATCTGGCCATTGACCTATTTGTTCAGTACGACCGTGTGTCTTGTCTGACCGACGTCCACCAGATCCTTCGGCCACTCCCCACTGTACCACTCTAACCAGTCGAACATCAGAGTGAATTAATTAAATCAGATCTACCAACGTTAAGCTGTCAAGAGACCATTCACACTAACGATTGTTGCATGTCAGTTTTATGTTTCTTCCTCCTGTGGTGTGGGCTTATTTGATACAACAAAACACATCCATGTGATTACTTTATTGCAGAAACTGAAAAGGACAAAAAGAAAAGAAAAAGTATCAAAGAAGAGTTTGAAGATGAGATTCCCAAGAAAAAGAAAAAGAAAGGAGCACCAGAAGAGTATGTAATATGTTGTCAGTGGTCTGTTGTAGAGGTTTGTGTTTGTAGTGTTGGCACATGTTACAGTGTGTGTATCTGTGGTAGACCTATGGCAGTTTTTGTAGTTACAGCTGGTTGATAGATCATTCATCCTAGAGATCACATGTCTGCAGGGAAGGAAGATGAAGGACAAAACACGTGTCCTTTACAAGACATTGTCATTAAGCCCAGGTAAATTGTCGAGACAATTGTACATTCAGTAGCTTGCCATTGCTTTCTGAAAGAGACGCCAACGTTCACATCCAACTTCATGCCTGTATGAGGGTCGACTCATCTGCCTCACCATCGGCGGACCACAATGTAAGAGTGGGTTTTCTTATCCTTTCTTCCACATCACATAAACAGAACGGCTCTGCACCCCAACTCTAGAAAGTGAAGCACACGATGCTAGTTACCTAACATGTTCTTCTATGAAAGTGACAATCCGTATGGATTTTTTGCCCTGGCCACGCGGGAGTGCGGGGAATGAACAGGCTGATAGGCTGGCAGGGAATGCACCTCTTGATGGTAGATTACTTATGGACACGCGAGAGGTGGTTGTGGGACCAGGTGGAGAAGGCGAGTGAACAGACTGAGATCCCACATATGGAAAGGATTAAATTGCGGAGGATTGGCAGGGTTATGGTAGAATTTCAAAACTTAGAGGGGAGACCAGAAGAATTTTCAGTCAGATAGTGATGGGAACAGTTAGCAGTGTGACTCTTCATTGCCTGTTGAATGAGGGGACAGAGCGCATATGGGAATTCTTCAGTGCAGTGACGTCCATTCTTAATTCAACTTAGTGACAGTCATTGCCTAACATATTCTTCTGTGAAAGACACATGAAACTAACAGTTATTACCTCACATGTTCTTCTATGACAGACACATGAAAGTGACATTCATTACCTCACATGTTCTTCTGACAGACACATGAAAGTGACAGTCGTTACCTCACATGTTCTTCTATGACAGACACATGAAAGTCACAGTCATTACCTCACATGTTCTTCTATGACAGACACATGAAAGTGACATTCATTACCTCACATGTTCTTCTATGACAGACACATGAAAGTCACAGTCATTACCTCACATGTTCTTCTATGACAGACACATGAAAGTCACAGTCATTACCTCACATGTTCTTCTATGACAGACACATGAAAGTGACATTCATTACCTCACATGTTCTTCTATGACAGACACATGAAAGTGACAGTCGTTACCTCACATGTTCTTCTATGACAGACACATGAAAGTGACATTCATTACCTCACATGTTCTTCTATGACAGACACATGAAAGTGACAGTCGTTACCTCACATGTTCTTCTATGACAGACACATGAAAGTGACATTCATTACCTCACATGTTCTTCTGACAGACACATGAAAGTCACAGTCATTACCTCACATGTTCTTCTATGACAGACACATGAAAGTGACAGTCGTTACCTCACATGTTCTTCTATGACAGACACATGAAAGTCACAGTCATTACCTCACATGTTCTTCTGACAGACACATGAAAGTCACAGTCATTACCTCACATGTTCTTCTATGACAGACACATGAAAGTGACAGTCGTTACCTCACATGTTCTTCTATGACAGACACATGAAAGTCACAGTCATTACGACAAGTGATGTGACCATTATTGCATCTCATACCAAATGTTTGCATATTGTTTTATTGTTGCCATTTTCAGAGAAGAAGTTGAAGTCACTCCCTTGAGTCCATTCCAACTGTCAGCTCATCCATCTGATGTCCTGGACATGCCCGTTGACCCAAATGAGCCGACCTACTGTTTGTGTAATCAGGTGTCATATGGGGAAATGATTGGCTGTGACAATGTGGATGTGAGTATCCTCATCTTGATGTATCTTGTAGATCTGTATGTGAGTATCCTCATCTTGATGTATCTTGTAGATCTGTATGTGAGTATCCTCATCTTGATGTATCTTGTAGATCTGTATGTGAGTATCAGCATCTTGATGTATCTTGTAGATCTGTACACAGCAGGTCCAGTTGTGTCAGAGTGGCCAGACTTTGTCGTTGGTGTCCTGGCAGTCATGTTGTGTCTTGTAGCGATGGAGTAGCAGAGAGTGGGTGTGGGTAGTAGGGCTGGAGTGTCAGAGAGTGGGTGTGGGTTGGAGTGGGTGTGGATAGTAGGGTTGGAGTGGCAGAGAGTGGGTGTGGGTAGTAGGGCTGGAGTGTCAGAGAGGGTGTGGGTAGTAGGGCTGGAGTGGCAGAGAGTGGGTGTGGGTAGTAGTGCTGGAGTGGCAGAGAGTGTGTGTGGGTAGTAGTGCTGGAGTGGCAGAGAGTGGGTGTGGGTAGTAGGGCTGGAGTGGCAGAGAGTGGGTGTGGGTAGTGTGGCAGAGAGTGGGTGTGGGTAGTAGGGCTGGAGTGGCAGAGAGTGGGTGTGGGTAGTGTGGCAGAGAGTGGGTAGTAGGGCTGGAGTGGCAAAGAGTGGGTGTGGGTAGTAGGGCTGGAGTGGCAGAGTGGGTAGTAGGGTTGGAGTGGCAGAGAGTGTGTGTGGGTAGTAGGGCTGGAATGGCAGAGAGTGGGTAGAGGTGTGGAGTGGTACGTAGCATAGGGCTGGAGTGGCAGAGAGTGTCTGGTCTTTGGGTAGAGAGGTGTGGACTGGCACAGAGTGTAAGGAAGAAGAGGCAGTGTAGGAAGGGATGGCACAAAGTGCAGTGGTCTCCCAACAATATATGTTCTATCAACACTCTGTTTCTCACTGCATTTGACAGCTTTTTATTGGTCAGTGTGTTTTCCATCACTCAAAAGGCTACCTTTACCATGAGGATTTTGTTCTAATCTCCACAGGGCATCTTCCATCAAATGTTAAGACTGTTCTGAGATGGGTATAGCCCATTTAAGAATGTTCCCATTTACTAGCATGTTACTTTGTGGTAACAGGGAGAGAGAATGAGTGTGTGTGTGTGTATGTATAGGGGGCTGTGTGGTCTTGAGGTACGGTGTCTGCCTCGAGAGCTGGAGGTCCCGGGTTCAAGCCCTGGAGAGGACCGGTATTTTTTCACATGGACTTCTAGTAATAAAATTTCCCCTGGTCTCTAGGTAGTGAGATCGGACGCCCGTGTGGATTGTTGCGCTCGTAAAAAATCCCTTGGCAGTTGGAAATCGAAAAAGATTAGCCTAATCGCGCTGCCCGGGCAAAATTTAGAGTTAAAAATCTACCCAAAGTATTTTCAGGATCCTCGCTGGTGCTCAGAGTTTGTGCACTGAGCTGAGTTTCTCCAATCTCAGGTTTGAGTTAGGAGGACAACGGAGCACTTATGGGTTACACCTGTGTGCCGTGATGTTGATTCATCGACTAAACTATGTATGTATGTGTGTGTGTATAAACTTTTGTTAAAGTGTGTGATTGAGTGTATGCGAGTGAGTGAGTGTGTTTTTTGTGGGAGAGTTTGTGTAAATGATGTATGTATGTATGTGTTTATGCATGTACGTTTGTCTGTCTGTCTCATTGTTTATGTTTACAACATTCTTTTCACAATGTTGTTTTTTCCTATGTTAATGTAACATGCATAATATATAACTGATGAATGAAAGATGAGTGATTGGAAGAGCCGAATGTAAGACGGGCCTGTATACCCAATTTGTGATCCTTTGAAAATAAAGTTTGTTCGTGGTATTTCTGTATTCTTGGAGATGATCATAATCTCACAATTTATTTCTAAACCATGTGCAAAATGACCACATCCACTGAATGCTTCTGATCCTGTTCACTGTCTTCAGGAATAAGTGTCTTAGACGTAGACATGTGTTACTGACTGAGCCTTCAAGGTTTAAAAGTGTCTCAAATGTAGAGATGTGTTATTGTCTGAGCCTTCAATGGTAGAATGGTCTCACATGTAGGTCTTGTTTTTACATACATATTCTCCTTCAGGTGCCCGGTTTGCAGCAGGCATTGGTGACCATGACCCTCCACTGCTCTCTGTTGTCTGATATAGTTTTGATGAAGTTGGTGTTACATGATCATGTGTTGACCAACTGTTTCAGCTCTCCCCAACTTCCTCTGACTGCCTCTATACATGCACATTCATCATCATGTGCTATGCCGATAAGCGTGGGCGGTCATATTTCACCATCTTGCTCGATCACCAGAGTCGTGGATCAGCTGAGGGTTCTTGTCTCGACCATGCGACATGGCCAAGACATCCAGGTATTTACTTCTCTGTCTTCCCCCCAGTCTTGCCAGTTGTCACCGAATGCACATTAACAAATGAAACATCAACCCACAAAACTACAAGAAACATTCATAAATGGTCGTGTGCTTGTATTTTCAGTGTCCCATCGAGTGGTTCCATTTTGCCTGTGTTCAACTGAAAACAAAGCCAAAGGGAAAATGGTACTGCCCACGATGTCAAGAGGAGCGCAAAAAGAAATAGTTTTACTGTAAATTGTTGCCATAATATTGAAATGTTTGTGCTTGATTTGTGAGTTTTAGTATGTCAGATTCTTGGCATTGATATTTCTCCCAATGTCCCAAATATCTGTATTACAGCTGTACTCAGGCTGTGTATATATTCAGCTGTGTGCAGACTTCGTCTGCATTTTTTCTTTCATTGGAGCCTAGGCCCTCACTCTATCACCTCACAACAGGCCGTTCTATCTTGTACAATCTTCTGCAGCTCCACCCATATCCTCCCACCTCACAACAGACTGTTCTATCTTGTACAATCTTCTGCAGCTCCATCCATATCCTCCCACCTCACAACAGACTGTTCTATCTTGTACAATCTTCTGCAGCTCCATCCATATCCTCCCACCTCACAACAGACTGTTCTATCTTGTACAATCTTCTGCAGCTCCATCCATATCCTCCCACCTCACAACAGACTGTTCTATCTTGTACAATCTCTTCCAGCTCCACCCATATCCTCCCACCTCACAACAGACTGTTCTATCTTGTACAATCTTCTGCAGCTCCATCCATATCCTCCCACCTCACAACAGACTGTTCTATCTTGTACAATCTTCTGCAGCTCCATCCATATCCTCCCACCTCACAACAGGCTGTTCTATCTTGTACAATCTCTTCCAGCTCCACCCATATCCTCCCACCTCACAACAGACTGTTCTATCTTGTACAATCTTCTGCAGCTCCATCCATATCCTCCCACCTCACAACAGACTGTTCTATCTTGTACAATCTTCTGCAGCTCCATCCATATCCTCCCACCTCACAACAGGCCGTTCTATCTTGTACAATCTTCTGCAGCACGACTCATATCCTCCCACCTCACAACAGGCCGTTCTATCTTGTACAATCTTCTGCAGTACCAACCACCCATATCCTCCCACCTCACAACAGGCCGTTCTATCTTGTACAATCTCTTCCAGCTCCATCCATATCCTCCCACCTCACAACAGGCTGTTCTATCTTGTACAATCTCTTCCAGCTCCATCCATATCCTCCCACCACACAACAGACTGTTCTATCTTGCACAATCTCTTCCAGCTCCACCCATATCCTCCCATCTCACAACAGGCCGTTCTATCTTGTACAATCTCTTCCAGCTCCATCCATATCCTCCCACCTCACAACAGGCTGTTCTATCTTGTACAATCTCTTCCAGCTCCATCCATATCCTCCCACCTCACAACAGGCTGTTCTATCTTGTACAATCTCCTCCAGCTCCATCCATATCCTCCCACCTCACAACAGGCTGTTCTATCTTGTACAATCTCCTCCAGCTCCTCCCACCTCACAACAGGCTGTTCTATCTTGTACAATCTCTTCCAGCTCCATCCATATCCTCCCACCTCACAACAGGCTGTTCTATCTTGTACAATCTCTTCCAGCTCCATCCATATCCTCCCACCTCACAACAGGCTGTTCTATCTTGTACAATCTCTTCCAGCTCCATCCATATCCTCCCACCTCACAACAGGCCGTTCTATCTTGTACAATCTCTTCCAGCTCCATCCATATCCTCCCACCTCACAACAGGCTGTTCTATCTTGTACAATCTCCTCCAGCTCCTCCCACCTCACAACAGGCTGTTCTATCTTGTACAATCTTCTGCAGCACGACTCATATCCTCCCACCTCACAATAGGCTGTTCTATCTTGTACAATCTCCTCCAGCTCCTCCCACCTCACAAGAGGCTGTTCTATCTTGTACAATCTCCTCCAGCTCCTCCCACCTCACAAGAGGCTGTTCTATCTTGCACAATCTCCTCCAGCTCCATCCATGTCCTCCCACCTCACAACAGGCCGTTCTATCTTGTACAATCTCTTCCAGCTCCATCCATATCCTCCCACCTCACAACAGGCTGTTCTATCTTGCACAATCTCTTCCAGCTCCATCCATATCCTCCCACCTCACAACAGGCTGTTCTATCTTGTACAATCTCCTCCAGCTCCATCCATATCCTCCCACCTCACAACAGGCTGTTCTATCTTGTACAATCTCCTCCAGCTCCTCCCACCTCACAACAGGCTGTTCTATCTTGTACAATCTCTTCCAGCTCCATCCATATCCTCCCACCTCACAACAGGCTGTTCTATCTTGTACAATCTCTTCCAGCTCCATCCATATCCTCCCACCTCACAACAGGCTGTTCTATCTTGTACAATCTCTTCCAGCTCCATCCATATCCTCCCACCTCACAACAGGCCGTTCTATCTTGTACAATCTCTTCCAGCTCCATCCATATCCTCCCACCTCACAACAGGCTGTTCTATCTTGTACAATCTCCTCCAGCTCCTCCCACCTCACAACAGGCTGTTCTATCTTGTACAATCTTCTGCAGCACGACTCATATCCTCCCACCTCACAAGAGGCTGTTCTATCTTGTACAATCTCCTCCAGCTCCTCCCACCTCACAAGAGGCTGTTCTATCTTGTACAATCTCCTCCAGCTCCTCCCACCTCACAAGAGGCTGTTCTATCTTGCACAATCTCCTCCAGCTCCATCCATGTCCTCCCACCTCACAACAGGCCGTTCTATCTTGTACAATCTCTTCCAGCTCCATCCATATCCTCCCATCTCACAACAGGCCGTTCTATCTTGTACAATCTCTTCCAGCTCCATCCATGTCCTCCCACCTCACAACAGGCCGTTCTATCTTGCACAATCTCTTCCAGCTCCATCCATATCCTCCCATCTCACAACAGGCCGTTCTATCTTGTACAATCTCTTCCAGCTCCATCCATGTCCTCCCACCTCACAACAGGCCGTTCTATCTTGTACAATCTCTTCCAGCTCCATCCATGTCCTCCCACCTCACAACAGGCCGTTCTATCTTGCACAATCTCTTCCAGCTCCATCCATATCCTCCCATCTCACAACAGGCCGTTCTATCTTGTACAATCTCTTCCAGCTCCATCCATGTCCTCCCACCTCACAACAGGCCGTTCTATCTTGCACAATCTCTTCCAGCTCCATCCATATCCTCCCACCTCACAACAGGCCGTTCTATCTTGTACAATCTCTTCCAGCTCCATCCATATCCTCCCACCTCACAACAGGCCGTTCTATCTTGTACAATCTTCTGCAGCACGACTCATATCCTCCCACCTCACAATAGGCTGTTCTATCTTGTACAATCTCTTCCAGCTCCATCCATATCCTCCCACCTCACAACAGGCCGTTCTATCTTGTACAATCTTCTGCAGCACGACTCATATCCTCCCACCTCACAACAGGCTGTTCTATCTTGTACAATCTCTTCCAGCTCCATCCATGTCCTCCCACCTCACAACAGGCCGTTCTATCTTGTACAATCTCTTCCAGCTCCATCCGTGTCCTCCCCATTTTACCCATCTCTGCCTCTGAATTTCATCTCCGTTTTGTTTTTTTTACTGCCTCTATTTCATTGTCCTCCTGGGTTTTAGAGAAGGATCTGTTTAACTAGACTTGTCAGGTGTTCTCAGTGTGTGCCCGATCCAGTGCCCAACATGGTTTCCTCACCTCATGGTTTGCTGGAGTCCATCTAGTTAAAGCTCACATTGAGTCCTCCTGTCACACCATTGAGTCCTCCTCTCACACCATTGAGTCCTCCTCTCACACCATTGAGTCCTCCTCTCACACCATTGAGTCCTCCTCTCACACCATTGAGTCCTCCTGTCACACCATTGAGTCCTCCTGTCACACCACTGAGTCCTCCTGTCACACCATTGAGTCCTTCTGTTCTGTGCAGACATCTACTGTTGAATGTGTGTGCAGGTTATTAGTTGTTTCTCATGTGTGTGGTCCATACACAAGTACTAGTCTCACGTAAGAGTTACACATTGTAAGCTTGGTGTTGGTTTGAGTGACTTGCGTCCCAGTGCTATGAAATCTCCTCTTGCATTTTATTCTGATTGTGATATATCTATGTGTTCCTCCATCTGTGTCTGAATTTCTATCTAAATAAGGTGATGATTCCATCTCCTGGAGTCCAGTTCATCGAGGAAGATCAGGTTATCTTGTCTTCATGTGTTCTCATGATCTTTGCCTTTCCCTGTCAGTGTTTAGACAGCTGTGCTCAATTTGTATATATTATAGCTGTACTTCAACTGTACATATTACAACTGTATCCCAAGTGTGTATATATTACAGCTGTACTCAGATTATGTAAAAATGCCATCTGCCCTCATATTATGTAAATATTACAAATAAACATTGACAGACGGACTGAACAAATGGGGATTGTAAATTGTGTAAAAATGGTCGGCAGAATATTCATGAACATAAATCAAACTTGCACCAAGGAAGCCAATTCAGTACAAAGGAAGGAGAAAGAAACAGTAACAGGTGTGTCCAGGAATGGTAAAACTGGAAGGCTTGTGACAGCAATGCCCGATATCTTTTGTGATTATATTGTCCAGCTGACCAAGACTGCTGCTTCCAGTTGACATGTCCAAGCTTGAGCAGAACCCGTGTCGTGTGCACATGTATGGGGTATGCCACAGCTGAACCCGTGTCATGTTGCCACAGCTGAACCCGTGTCATGTACACATGTATGGGGTGTGCCACAGCTGAACCCGTGTCATGTTGCCACAGCTGAACCCGTGTCATGTACACATGTATGGGGTGTGCCACAGCTGAACCCGTGTCATGTACACATGTATGGGGTGTGCCACAGCTGAACCTGTGTCATGTACACATGTATGGGGTATGCCACAGCTGAACCCGTGTCATGTACACATGTATGGGGTATGCCACAGCTGAACCCGTGTCATGTACACATGTATGGGGTGTGCCACAGCTGAACCCGTGTCATGTACACATGTATGGGGTATGCCACAGCTGAACCCGTGTCATGTACACATGTATGGGATGTGCCACAGCTGAACCCGTGTCGTGTGCACATGTATGGGGTGTGCCACAGCTGAACCTGTGTCATGTACACATGTATGGGGTGTGCCACAGCTGAACCTGTGTCATGTACACATGTATGGGGTGTGCCACAGCTGAACCTGTGTCATGTACACATGTATGGGGTGCAGAAAGAGCACTGCTGTAGTCCAGGTGTCCTGCCGCAGGTTTCAACAGGAGAAAACAGTAACACAGACATTCACAGCCTGGTTCAGCTGTGTAACTGAGGGACTGGACTCGACCCGTGATAACAAGTTGTAAACATACATTCACAAATAACAGCCACACCAGTAACAAATCTACTCTCAGATGAGATCTGTCTGACGGAACCCGTCCCATCCACGAGTATACTGTACACATTCTGCTGGTAGCGTGTCTATGGGGCTCTCTGCCTACCTTGTGCTCTCAAGGTAATGGGTTTGTTTCTGGGCTCCATCATTCAATTTCACACCTGCAAATGTGATGCTTTTGGCTGGCTAACTGCCAGCTGGTCTGTGGAGAGAGCTGGATGGAGGAAACCCTGGTGCAATAAAGTGGATCCTCTAACTTTGTCCACCCCTCTTGGTAGGTTTCCTCATTGTAAATATGTTATAGACAAGGACCACTGGTCTTGGTACAGCTTGTGCTCTCCAACTGAAGCGTGTCCACATTGGGGTCTGTGTGTGGTTGTATCCCAGCAGGGCTGTGGGCATCCTGGCTGTTTTCTTGTGTATGTATTCACTACTGCTAAATATCTATGCCATGGTAATCCACTGGCCTGCCAACCCAGTGGTTGTGTGTTTGATTCCTCCTCCAAGTGGGGATGTGAAGCAGATGTACTCAGGAAGTCCAGATGTTGACCACTTCAGCCATCGGCTCTGTACCAACATGGGCAGGCACCATATACCCTGTGTGCTTGAAGGTGGGTCACGGGGTCCTTGGTTGTACCAACATGGGCTGGCACCATATACCTGGTGTGTTTGAAGGTGGGTCACGGGGTCCTTGGTTGTACCAACATGGGCTGGCACCATAAACCCTGTGTGCTTAAAGGTGGGTCACGGGGTCCGTGACAACCAACATGGGGCTGGCACCATATACCCTATGTGCTTGAAGGTGGGTCATGGGGTCCTTGGCTGTACACGTTGAAGTGGTTTTAACTGGTCATGACATTATTGTCATGGGTGGAGATGGTGTGTAGACTGCTGTCAGTGTCTAGTCAACAGTTTGTGGGGAGGTTGTAGCTGTTGTCCTGTGATACCCGGTGTGTTGTCAGTGGGAAGACACGGGTGATATGGGACGAGTTCTGGACTGAGATTCTCTTTAGTCGACCCCTCTTTCACCCAGAAAATCATCTAAATGTTGTTGTACATATAACATCTCTCCAAACAAGACTTTCACATTGTCTGTGATCTGTTATCATATTCACATGTTATTCCTGTATGTGTCGGTATGTGAAGTGTCTGTAAGATTTTAAACCTGTGGTGGAAGATGCCAGAAGAGCATGTTTTCTGAAGGCATGTCCCATATGATAAATGTGGCAAACTGCATGCTCGTGTCAAGTCTCAGTGTTCTGTCTTTGTGTTTCTTCATGTGTGAGATGACTGCAGCAGGATATGATCATATAAAGTGAAACGAAATGCTGTCATACTTTGTTGTTTTATGTGAACCTGTTGTATAAAGTGAAACGAAATGCTGTCTTACTTTGTTGTTTTATGTGAACCTGTTGTAGCTGCTGGGTTTGTTTGATTGTTATAACTGAATGTGTCCTTCATGACGTGGAGTGGGCCAGAATGAGACCTGTGTCTGGTTGTTGGGTCCTCCCATGTCAGCTGACATTATATACCACACACATATAATAAAGAATGTACATATAAATGGAGTCTTCTCTTTTGGTTGTTTGCCTTATGTCTATATATTGACATGTCAGTCCAGGTAATTGCCTGTCAGTATAAATTGTCATGGCAGTCCAGATGTGTGAGGCAACCTTGTTATCTGAATCCTCTTGTTTAACTTGTTGGAGGTGTCACTGCTCGCGGACAAGTTGCTCTTGTTAACGTCTTATCATACAGCACGGTTCACAACCTGCAGTAGCACTGTTTCACAGCATCTCCCAGCCAGTGTGTGGGTCCCAGTGACACATGGTACATGTGAAGTTGTCTCCTAGCCTCAGTGACACATGGTACATGTGAAGTTGTCTCCTAGCCTCAGTGACACATGGTACATGTGAAGTTGTCTCCTAGCCTCAGTGACAAATATTACATGTGAAGCTGTCTCAGAGACGAGTGGTGCATGTCAGGCTGTCTTGGAGAACTAAAGACACAGTGACAAACTTTCTCATCGTGCTGGGTTTTTATTTTGAGATTAAGTTACTTTTATATACAAATTCAAAAACAACTAAGACATGTCTCAAGTCAGCAAATATGAATCTCATGGATATGTTTCCTAACTTTCAAGTACCAGGACAGAAAGTGAAACCTAGCATCAAACTCTGAATTATGATCTCCTACCGTTAAAATGGTGCAACTAGTGGACCAGAAACTTGGAGAATGACTCACAATCATTACTAAACCACAAAAAGAAAAAGAGTTGCATATTCTTTACATGAAGTTGCAGTCAACCCCAGTATTTTTTTGGCTATTTGTGTTTTCTTGGCAAGTTTACATTCAGTAGTTTGCCATTGCTTTCTGAATGACCAGCATTCACACCACTGCATGAAAACTAATGCAAGGCAGTCTGCTGCCAACTCACCTGCAGCTGTGTTACAAATGTATGCGGAATTACGAATTGATTCCGTAACCCCTTCATCATGGAGCCGGCTAATAAACTACAAACATTCATTCGTTGTTGCCTGTGCAGAATAGAAGAGCTGACATGGTGTGAGAGAATCGCTGATGTGGAGAGAACTGAAATACCAGTGAATCACGAAGTGAGGAAAGGACACTGAAGCTGAACACACATTGAGAAAGTATTATAACTGGCAAGTCTGAACTTGTAAACTCAGGGGACCAAAAGACTATAGGGTGACCTGGCAACACAAGTAGAAGAGAATCATCACCATCAAGTGCCTTGTCAGCTGGCATAGGCGCTCACTTCTCTCCACAGATCTCGGTAACTGGTTTTCTGGATCAACTGCTGATGATATTCCTCAATACTACCATCTCAGTCCACCCAGCATCATTTCTCTTGGTCTGCCTTGTTTCCCACTGATTTTTTTTTCTTTTTATAAGGACTGGCAGTTTCCTCAGGGGCCAGAGCCGCCCCCTCAGGTCCCCACGTCCCTGTGTGATGATTCATATGACCGCCTCCTCATGTGGCCCTGGTAGGGTCAAGTGCAGTTACTACACTTTAATCTTAGCCTAAAGGCTGAGTGATCTTTAAGGTTGTCACAATGTTTTCCAGTGCCTGTCTTCTCATCATGTGACTAAAGAAAGTTGTTTATCTTCTTCTTGTGAGAATTAAAGACGCAAATAAGTGAAGGAGCTGCAAAAGATAAAGAAAGATGGACCCTAACCCCAGGGGAGGGGGGGGGGGAATACAGAACAGAAATAGTACCACGGTTGAACTAAAGTGAGTGGTTTGAGTCAGGCAGCCACTGGCTGTACTTCAGGGGTTGTCTCCACTTGCTCAGCTTGTGCCTGGAGTACAGCTTGTGCCTGGAGTACAGCTTGGGCCTCCTGTCTTCTCCTCTCTCTGTGGAAGAGCTTCCTGGCTTCCATTCTGAAAGTAAACAGCAATCACTGAACAGGTCTAGATTAGGCCACATGTTTTGGGCACATATCCTGATGAAGGCTGCTAGATAATTTGTGGGGATCTGTTGTCCGTCTTACAGTGCCCCATGGAAACAAGAGGGCTCATTTCTTCTGCGTTCATCCGGAGTGTGTTTTTGGATGTAATTGAGTTGTGCCTGTTTACAGCAGAGCTAAGATACTTGCGCCTTTCACCATCACATCCGACCTGTGGGCATTTATTGACCGGGTTAACTTTCCCGGGTGTTTCGAAGGACATTCGACTCTTTAACTATTGTAGTGTCACCTACATCCCAGCTGGTCAAGTTAGAACGGCCGAAGACATCCCGGTCAGCCCTCAAGGGAAGGCAGGGGCAGACCATGGGCATTCCCCACCATCCAAGGAGGCTTCCATAATTGCAGAGCCAAAACATAGTGCTCTGGTACTGGGCTAACCCAAGGAATCGTCACATCCTGCACTTGGCTGCTTAGCCTCACTTCCATAATTATTGGGCATTTCGTTCACCCCAGGCCGCTCCCCACGCAAACCAGGAGAGGTCAGTCTGCAGATGACATCCACTCAGCAAGCTTTCAGTTTGGACTTTCCACGAAATGGGTTTGCTAGCTAAGCAATATTCCCATTCGTGCCTCTGGGTCGCTTTCTCGACTTTTACTGTTGTGGTGTTATCCCTATCCCAGCTGGCCCCCCTAGAACAGCCGAAGACATCCCGGTTAGCCCTCAAGGGAAGGCAGGGGCAAACCATGGGCATTCCCTGCCATCCAGAGGGGTGATATGACCGCTTCAAACACACTTGTCATTGGGTCACTGTGGATTGACAGAGAGGACTGCTGCAGACAGTAAATACTACAGAACTATTTTGAGTGGGGAAATCGAGTACAGAACTGTTCAGTGGGGAATCGGGTACAGAATTGTTGAGTGGGGAATCGGGTACAGAACTGTTGAGTGGGGAATCAAGTACAGAACTGTTGAGTGGGGAATTGAGTACATAACTGTTGAGTGGGGAATCGAGTACAGAATTGTTGAGTGGGGAATCGAGTACATAACTGTTGAGTGGGGAATCAAGTACAGAACTGTTGAGTGGGGAATCGGATACAGAACTGTTGAGTGGGGAATCGGGTACAGAACTGTTGAGTGGGGAATTGAGTACATAACTGTTGAGTGGGGAATCGAGTACAGAATTGTTGAGTGGGGAATCGAGTACATAACTGTTGAGTGGAGAATCTGGTACAGAACTGTTGAGTGGGGAATCCAGGATGGACCTGGCTGCATTGACCGATTGTGAGGATGACTCTGACATGTAGTTAACTAGCTGCCAATCAACAATCAGGCTTCAGCTGGGAGAGACTGAGTGCTTATGGGCTTATCCTTAGAGCAGTGATGTTGAGTCATCATCATACATCCTATGCCAAAGAGGGAGGTGGAAGACACACATCCCAGAGGAAGGTGGAAGACATGTCCCAGAGGAAGGTGGAAGACATGACCCAGAGGAAGATGGAAGACACACATCCCAGAGAAAGGTGGAAGACACAGATGGAGGTGAAAGGCACACGTCCCAGAGGGAGGTGGAAGACACATGTCCCAGAGGAAGGTGGAAGACATGTCCCAGAGGAAGGTGGAAGACACATGTCCCAGAGGAAGGTGGAAGACATGTCCCAGACAGAGGTGGAAGATACATATCCCAGAGAAAGGTGGAAGACACATATCCCAGAGGAAGGTGGAAGACACATGTCCCAGAGAAAGGTGGAAGACATGTCCTAGAGAAAGGTGGAAGACACATCCCAGAGGAAGGTGGAAGACACATCACAGAGGGAGGTGGAAGACACATGTCCCAGAGGAAGGTGGAAGACATGTCCCAGAGGAAGGTGGAAGACATGTCCCAGAGGAAGGTGGAAGACATGTCCCAGAGGAAGGTGGAAGACATGTCCCAGAGGAAGGTGGAAGACACACATCCCAGAGGAAGGTGGATGATACACATTCAGAGGAAGATGGAAGACACATGTCCCAGAGGAAGATGGAAGACACATGTCCCAGAGGAAGGTGGACGACACACATTCAGAGGAAGATGGAAGACACATGTCCCAGAGGAAGACAATTATTGACATGGGAAGGTAACATTCAATACTGGATAAGAAAAATGTGCCATCATGACAAGACCCTGAGAGACTGTTGTAGGGCCATGGCAACTGACTTTGGTTGTAAGTATGGTAAGAAATCTTGTCTGATCAATGACAGGTTTCAAATATGATTTGTGAAACCACGCAGATATTTTATAGTTGCATATGTAATATATACAGTTTATGATGCTGCATGATATTTGACATATTGGAAAACTCAAGTGTCACATTTGTTTATTATATCCCGAAAGTGCCAATATCACATATGTTGGTGTAGGTCAGCATGGCAGAATGGATAAGATTGCATGTTCTTACATATCCGGTGTACTGATGCTGAGGTAAGGGGTTCAACCCCTACACCAGACAGTTGGATTAAAATGTTGACCTCTTGTCCTTGACTTGGGGACTTAAATTACAAGAACCTCTGAAGTCGGAGTGGGTTCACCTGATGGCGAGGGATACTTAATAGGGGAAGGGCGAACGAGCGCAAAAATAAAAACATGGTGTTCATATACTGACAGTGTCATTGTCACACATGTTGTTCATATACTGACAGTGCCATTGTCACATATGTTGTTCATATCCTGACAGTGTCATTGTCACATATGGTGTTCATATCCTGACAGTGTCATTGTCACATATGATGTTCATATCCTGACAGTGTCATTGTCATATATGTTGTTCATATCCTGACAGTGTCATTGTCACATATGTTGTTCATATCCTGACAGTGTCATTGTCACACATATTGTTCATATCCTGACAGTGTCATTGTCACATATGTTGTTCATATCCTGACAGTGTCATTGTCACACATGTTGTTCATATCCTGACAGTGTCATTGTCACACATGTTGTTCATATCCTGACAGTGTCATTGTCACACATGTTGTTCATATCCTGACAGTGTCATTGTCTCATATGTTGTTCATATCCTGACATTGTCTTTGTCACATATGTTGTTCATATCCTGACAGTGTCATTGTCACATATGGTGTTCATATCCTGACAGTGTCATTGTCACATATGATGTTCATATCCTGACAGTGTCATTGTCACATATGTTGTTCATATCCTGGCAGTGTCTTTGTCACATATGTTGTTCATATCCTGACAGTGTCTTTGTCACATATGTTGTTCATATCCTGGCAGTGTCATTGTCACATATGTTGTTCATATCCTGACAGTGTCATTGTCACATATGGTGTTCATTCATATCCTGGCAGTGTAATTGTCACATATGTTGTTCATATCCTGACAGTGTCATTGTCACAAATGACTGACATCTTGAGCATCAATGTCACGCATGTTTAACATATTCTGAAAATGTGAATGTCACATATATCTGACATATCCCAAAAGTGCCAATGTCACATGTTAACATATTCCACAAGTAAGAAAAGAAAAGTGCTACTTACTTGTCTGTTTTGATTTCTTGTTTACTCCGCAGCAGAAACCTGTCAGAGTACTCTGAGATCTCCGGCCACTTGGAGGCCATGTGACTGCCATAGGCTTGCTGAAGCTTCTGGAAGTGCTGACACTCGGCCAGAGTTTTGGGGTTGATGTTGGTTAGCACGTTGGTTTCATTCAGTTGGTGGCTGGAGCCGAACCAGGTGTTGAAGTCTGCAGGATGCAAGAAAACAACCCATATGTGTGTGTGTGGAAATCTTAGGTGTATTTATAATTGATTGATTGATTGATTTAGGAACCGACATCACAGCATCCGGAGCATTCCCATAAGCGCTCCGTCCCTATCCTCAGCAGCCAGCAAAGAGTTCCAACCCCAATAGTACCAGTAGCAATCTGATTATATGTGCGTCTCGCCTTTCCTCTTAGCGTCGAGCCTCAGCCAGATCCCCTCGTCACTCCACGCTCTCGCATTCTTGCCAGACCATGGTGATCCATTTGCTCCTCCGAGGTGTACATGTGCTCCCACAAGGCCGCAACCACGTCTGCCTTATCATGCATTAATACTCCACCAAGTTTTGCAGAGCCAGCCAATCTGTCTGCCTGTTCATTCCCCAACACACCAGCATGCCCCGGAGAAAATATCCAGATGATGCTTGCCACCCGTGACTTCAGAAGCGAAGCAAGCCACTCGGCATGAAGCTTGCCAGTCCTCACCCTACTCAGCATGCTTTCTGAGTCAGTTACAATCACGATGTGTGTATGTATCGTATTCTCGATCCAGCAGAAAGCTGCAGTGACCGCCTCCACCTCCATTCTTAAGCTAGATGTTGTGGTATCATATGCCAGGCTCTCCTGCACCAAACGTTGACCATTAGCCTTTGCCAAGAAACCCCAGGCACTTCTACTATCTCTCAACACCGAACCATCTGTGTAGATAATCACATCACCCGGGCGAGCATTATCCTGAATTAGTTGCTGGATTTCCACTTCCGTATTTATAAACTATAGCGGAAACCAGTTCGGATCTGACACAGTTTGCATGGGCAAATGATGAGAGAGATGTGTACAGATCACCAAACCCAAACTTAGACAAATGATGAGAGAGATTTGTACAGATCATCAAACCCAAACTTAGACAAATGATGAGAGAGATTTGTACAGATCATCAAACCCAAACTTACACAAATGATGAGAGAGATGTGTACAGATCATCAAACCCAAACTTAGACAAATGATGAGAGAGATGTGTACAGATCATCAAACCCAAACTTAAACAAATGATGAGAGAGATGTGTACAGATCACCAAACCCAAACTTAGACAAATGATGAGAGAGATGTGTACAGATCACCAAACCCAAACTTAGACAAATGATGAGAGAGATGTGTACAGATCACCAAACCCAAACTTAGACAAATGATGAGAGAGATGTGTACAGATCACCAAACCCAAACTTAGACAAATGATGAGAGAGATGTGTACAGATCACCAAACCCAAACTTAGACAAATGATGAGAGAGATGTGTACAGATCACCAAACCCAAACTTAGACAAATGATGAGAGAGATGTGTACAGATCATCAAACCCAAACTTAGACAAATGATGAGAGAGATGTGTACAGATCACCAAACCCAAACTTAGACAAATGATGAGAGAGATTGTACAGATCACCAAACCCAAACTTAGACAAATGATGAGAGAGATGTGTACAGATCACCAAACCCAAACTTAGACAAATGATGAGAGAGATGTGTACAGATCATCAAACCCAAACTTAGACAAATGATGAGAGAGATGTGTACAGATCATCAAACCCAAACTTAGATAAATGATGAGAGAGATGTGTACAGATCACCAAACCCAAACTTAGACAAATGATGAGAGAGATGTGTACAGATCATCAAACCCAAACTTACACAAATGATGAGAGAGATGAGTACAGATCACCAAACCCAAACTTAGACAAATGATGAGAGAGATGTGTACAGATCACCAAACCCAAACTTAGACAAATGATGAGAGAGATGTGTACAGATCATCAAACCCAAACTTAGACAAATGATGAGAGAGATGTGTACAGATCATCAAACCCAAACTTAGACAAATGATGAGAGAGATGTGTACAGATCACCAAACCCAAACTTAGACAAATGATGAGAGAGATGTGTACAGATCACCAAACCCAAACTTAGACAAATGATGAGAGATGTGTACAGATCACCAAACCCAAACTTAGACAAATGATGAGAGAGATGTGTATAGATCATCAAACCCAAACTTAGAAAAATAATGAGAGAGAGATGTGTACAGATCATCAAACCCAAACTTAGAAAAATAATGAGAGAGAGATGTGTACAGATCATCAAACTTAGACAACTGATGAGAGAGATGCGAACAGATCATGAAATTAAAACTCACTCGGGTTTCTCTGGTGGTAGTATCCCTCGCTCGGTCTGCCATATTTCATTGCCACCACTGAAGGTATATTTGTTGGCGGCCTTTTATACACATCAATGTTTAGATAGCGATGGACATCCTCTTTGTGGAAGTGGCTGATAGTTCTCTCCCCTGGATGTCACAAATTTAGTTACAATTGTCAGATAAGGTAGTTCTCTCTAGTTGATGTCACAAGTGTAATTACATTGGTAAAACAATGCAAGTCTAGATACGTTTACTTTTACTGCTTTCAACAATGACAGGATAGTAGCTTCATACATGGGTATACTAGAGATGTTACATATACTAACTCACAACTTTATGAGATGGGGTGATTGACTCTTTTCCCGTGTACCAACAAAGACAAGTATATAGTTTTATTGCACTACCTAGTAGGTTTTATATGAGTGATAGTAGTACAAACATATGTGTTTACATTTCACAAATGTTTTTCTTTGTTAGTATTTTGCATAATATTGAACATACCAGCAGACAGTGGAGGATCGGGGGCCCGGGGCAGTAGGGGGCACCCATGTGAGTTTGTGCCTAGGGCACCAAGATGGCTTAATCCGGGCCCTGGTGGTATGGTTGAAACAAGAACACAGAGATGATCCACGACTCTGGTGATGGTGTGAGATGATGAAACATGACCGCCAAAGCTTATCAGCGTGGCACATGATGATGGCCTGACCACGTGGTATGGTTGACACAAGAACACGGAGCTGATCCACGACTCTGGTGATCGTGCGAGATGGTGAAACATGACCGTCAAAGCTTATCAGCGTGGCACATGATGATGATGAATCCCATAGCAGATAGTGTCCCTGGGGTGT
This sequence comes from Cepaea hortensis, assembly GCA_963921405.1. Taxonomy (NCBI): domain Eukaryota; kingdom Metazoa; phylum Mollusca; class Gastropoda; order Stylommatophora; family Helicidae; genus Cepaea; species Cepaea hortensis. The sequence goes on from OY992896.1 coordinate 3,056,024, forward strand.
GCACTGTTAGACCTTCCCATATTCTAGGTCATGGTGTATGAGATGTGTGGCCAGTTCCCTTCCTCGGCTCATGTCCTTCCTACACAATTCACTGGAAGTTGTCTGGTTCCCATTGTACAAGGTTGGATCAACCCCCGACCCTCACCAGTCGGAGCAAATAATCTTGCCTCTGCTGAGGACTGAGCCTGAACCACTGCTTTGGGAGGCCAGTGCACAATCCACTACACCACTGCAGCTCCCTGAGCTAAGTATTAGGGACATTCATTTGAAACCCGTTCCAATGGCTTTATTACAAAAGCATGAAAGAAACATTAACAGGTGTGGTAGAATTAAACAAAGCATTCATTTTGAATAAATTATGCACCATGGGTTGGTCAGAAGAAGTCGCCGTAGGCATTCAGGCAAGCATCCCATTGCTTAGGTAGGTGGCGAAAGCCGTCCACAAAAAAGGATTGTGGTTGCTTACTGAACCAAGTGTTTATCGCGTTCATTACGTCTGCATCTGTGTGAAATCTGCTCAGCATAACCTTACCAGCGGAAACCTGTAACTTGAATTGTTTGGCTTTTGGTGATCCAGCATGCTTCCATTGCATGCCCTCTCTTTTGCTGCTTGGCTCAAAGTGGTGACACTACGATTCATTGCCTGCCACTATAGGGAAGAGAAATACATCACCCTCCACTCTGTAAAGCAACAAGTGGTTCAAACAACATCCCTTGCGTCCCTCTTTTTGGCAGTCGATCGACATCCGTGGTACCCACTGTGAACACACCTTCCGATATTGCAGTTTCTTACGAACGACCTTTTGAATTGTCCCAATTGACAATCAAATTCTTCCACTAGCGAACATATGCTTCGACAACGGTTCATCTGTACTGCTGCATCAATTTTGGCGATATTTTTTTCTGTTGCATTACCGTATTTTACGGAGTATAAGACGCACTTTTTTCTTAAAAAAATTGCCTCCAAAATTCAGGTGTGTCTTATACTCGAAATTATTTTTTAAGTTACTGAAGTTATTTTTCTTAAAAATTGCTTTAAAATTAAGGTGCGTCTTATAATCCGTAGCGTCTTATAGTCCGTAAACTACGGTAATATGCATCAAAGATCTGTCATGAACTGATGTCCTTTCCGAAACATTCGTGCCCAGTCTGTCACTGTTGTCTTCAAAACACATTTGTTACCGTAAGCTGCCTGCATTCTTCAATGAATGTCCACTGGTCAACATCCTTCAAATGAAAGAAACAGAATCACCACTCTTTGAGCTTCTCTGGTCGGATTTTGGATCAACCCGGCTATTTTCTCAACAGTCAGAAACAAAACCTATGCATCATGGGACGATAAGCACGTGCTCTTTTATTCATTGGTCAGTACTTGTCACATGACTATGACATGATCATATTCAACGTACGCAATTACGCGCGGTGCAGCACGAACGAATTTCAAATTAACACCCCTTATACATAGCCAAAATACAATCAATGCCAGCTGCTGTTTTTACTCAGTCTGATATTTCTCTAGTAGAGTTGCCTGTCATTTCTGTAGTAGCGTTGTCTGTCATTTCTGTAGTAGCGTTGTCTGTCATTTCTGTAGTAGCGTTGTCTGTCATTTCTTGGATAATGTTTTCTATAATCTCTTGGATAATATTTTTTGAATCATTTCTTGCATAATGTTTTTTGACATGTCGCTAGTAGTTTTTTTTTCCTGTTGTTTCTCTAATAATGTTTCTGCCTTTTCTCTACTAGTTCTCTTGTTTTTTATTTTTATTTTATATGTTTCCAGACATTTCTCTAGTAGTTGGTTCTATCATTTGTCTGAATATGTAATAGGCACAAGTTGACAGAGGGAGGACATGCGGTATGACTTGCATGGAAGATGATCAGCCGTCAAACTTAACCTAACATACAGAAGACAGCAGGTTGTGCAGAAACATGATCACCTGTGTCGCTGCACATGACACACACAGTTACTACCACTCTCCTGTATAGAAACACCAAAACTTTATACCAGTTTTCGAAGGTCCCCATGGCAGTGAGGAACCCAGCCGGCTTGTGTTGTGCTGCCCAGGTGGTTCCCTTGTCCACTGTTCCCCAATCCAGCAGTGAGGGTTGGAGCGAGAAGGGTTGTCACGAAACAGATACTGACTTGTATCATACGCGAAATGATCAATGGGAGCTGGACACACAGCGCCACCTTTCTTAGACCCTGGGCCGCCGGGCACATCTTCATACATGAAAAATGGTGAAGCATCCTGTATGATTGGAAAAACGAGCAAAAGTGTGTACAATGGCAATTATGTGGCAAGTGTGTGGTAATGACATGACACGATACAACATGTCATGACGCTGATAAACAAAACTTGTGAGTTGTTTATTTGGAGATAGGTAGGTAGGCAGAAGGATTGACTGATTGATTGATTGTTGAAAAACATTCACTGTTTATGAAATGATCTCTGTGACTGTTCCATTGTGTAATGGCAAGGCTGGCCTATACAAGCACAGTCATCATGATGTGCTCTGCAAAGTGACACAGACGTTCATGTCTCGCCATAATCTCAATCCATAATGCTCTAGATCATTCTATTGATGATATTCTTCCATACTATTGTCTGAGACTATCAAGCATCATTTTTCTTGGGCAGTTCTGTTTGTCTTTTTCTTATTGTTGTGTGTACACTTTCATTAGCTCTTTCAGGCAACTGTTAGTTACCCTGGCAGTCCAAGATATTTGCAACCTGTCTCAGAAACCACATTTCTGCTGCCTCCAAGCTCTCCCCAATTTGCAACCTGTCTCAGAAACCACATCTCTGCTGCCTTCAAGCTCTCCCCAATTTGCAACCTGTCTCAGAAACCACATCTCTGCTGCCTTCAAGCTCTCCCCAATTTGCAGCCTGTCTCAGAAACCACATCTCTGCTGCCTTCAAGCTCTCCCCAATTTGCAACCTGTCTCAGAAACCACATCTCTGCTGCCTCCAAGCTCTCCCCAATTTGCAACCTGTCTCAGAAACCACATCTCTGCTGCCTTCAAGCTCTCCCCAATTTGCAGCCTGTCTCAGAAACCACATCTCTGCTGCCTTCAAGCTCTCCCCAATTTGCAACCTGTCTCAGAAACCACATCTCTGCTGCCTCCAAGCTCTCCCCAATTTGCAACCTGTCTCAGAAACCACATCTCTGCTGCCTCCAAGCTCTCCCCAATTTGCAACCTGTCTCAGAAACCACATCTCTGCTGCCTTCAAGCTCTCCCCAATTTGCAGCCTGTCTCAGAAATTACATCTCTGCTGCCTTCAAGCTCTCCCCAATTTGCAACCTGTCTCAGAAACCACATCTCTGCTGCCTTCAAGCTCTCCCCAATTTGCAACCTGTCTCAGAAACCACATCTCTGCTGCCTCCAAGCTCTCCCCAATTTGCTCCATGATACACTGCCATGCTGTAAAACATGTCCAGTTTAAATACTCTCCTTCTGACATTCAAAGTTAATTTTGACACAAGATACGTTTCATCTTCTGTGATGCAGCTTCTGCTTGACCTATCCTGTTCTTTTCTGTCACACATCTTCCATCTGTTATAATTTCCTGCAGATATTTGAATTGACTGGCTTCATTAAGTATTTTTGCGTCGCGATGAAAACAATAAATATGATGCAGTGCATGAATTCTCATTTTGAAGCTAAGAAATTAATAGGAAAATTCTTGCAACGTCATTACATTTAATGTTTTCATTGTCACTGCATATCATCTGTACATATTGAACACATTCATTCATAAATTACTAAAATAATTCAGTCAACCATCACTCCAAACAGTCAATGAAGTTTATATTACTACTACTACCACTTCTTATTCCTCCTGCTCCTCTTCTTCTTCCGCTTCTTCTTCTTGTGGAGTAGAGTGCAGCCCCTCAATCTGTCCAGTTCTCCTTTTCTTTTTGATTTCTCTTTTTGTCAAAGTTAGGATATGATGAGAGTGCTAGAGCCAGCAGTAATGCCATCTGTCCCATTCACAGACACTTTACTCTAAAACACCCACCTTTTTCAAATTCTTCAGCTGCTGTTCATTCAGGACTGTATACGGGTCATTAGGCGTCCGTGGCCGACCTGACACGTCAAGGTGCTGTTGACAACTCCAGCTGAGAACAAGTAAATGATTGTGAAAGACAACAGCAAGAAGGAAAACCAAAGCTTGTGTGGAAGGCTATCAAAAATATTGAACAAATGTATTAGTGTGTACGTGAACATTTGTTACAGCTTAATCTGAAAAGCAATGGTAGCAATTACTTGCCAGATGAATCATCCTGAGTATAAGTCCTGCTTGGGGTCAGGTTATTATACAGATGAATCATCCTGGGTATAAATCCTGCTTAGAATCGGGTGATTATACGGATAGTGGTTAAACCACCCTCACAATCAAGTAGTAAGTAAGTAAGTAAATCTTTATTTTCCAAGGATTAAGAATTGGGCACGCAGGCCCGTCTGACATTCTGCCCTTATCTCTATTTCCTCTCATACATTCTTTCATTCAACATCTCTTATGAAGCAATTCTTTGACAACAAAAGAACAATAAGCATTAAAACGGATGAAAAATAATCAATAATACATGATTCGTTGAGGCAATGTTTAACATGGGCATCATGAATACCCAAGGTGGGTGTAACGTGCCATACATATGCGAATGTTGCTTTTTTTTTTGCTAGTTGTTGTTCGAGATAATTTACCATTATTATTGTCTTTGTTGATTATGTGGTTGTTTCGGGATTTGAAATTTAAATATTGAGCACAACCCACTACTGGCAACGCCGATCGCATTCTGGTATGAACCTAAGGCCTATCCACGTCAATATGGAAGCACTATACTCGAGTTTCGCCCTCGTTTGAGCTCGTCAGTAGTGCATATCCCTGACCGGATCCGGAAACAGTCCCGGATCACGCGTGTGAAGCGGGTGTGTAACCACGCGGCACACACTGGACACACCAAATTATCACAACAGAATTTATTTCTGTTGTGATAATTTGGTGTGTCCAGTGTGTGCCGCGTGGTTACACACCCGCTTCACACGCGTGATCCGGGACTGTTTCCGGATCCGGTCAGGGATATGCACTACTGACGAGCTCAAACGAGGGCGAAACTCGAGTATAGTGCTTCCATATTGACGTGGATAGGCCTTAGGTTCATACCAGAATGCGATCGGCGTTGCCAGTAGTGGGTTGTGCTCAATATTTAAATTGTCTTTGTTGCTGTTTTTTTTTTTTTTTAAAGGGGGCATGTAGTCTGTCCTGAGGTAGTGTTCAAACAGGTTGCGACTGTATGTATAATGATTGGCGGTGTCTTTGATTTCTTGTGGAAGATTGTTCCACAACTGAGTGGCAGAGTATGCTAAGCTTGTTTTAAATAAGTCTATCCTAGGTTTAGGGACATGGAGTATATTTAGTCGTTCACTATTTCTTGCATTATATTTAAACAATGGCCAAAGGTAGCTTGGGGCATTTTGAAATAGGATCTTGTGAATTAGTTTAGCCTTATTAAAAAGTAGGCGTTTGTGGAGTGGCAGTAACTGAAGACGTTCATGTAGGTTAGAATTGTCTGTAAGCTTATCACCATTGGTTAGACGCACTGCCTTTTTCTGGAATGAATAAAGGCGTTTTGTTATTGATTTGGAGCATCCACCTCAGATTGTGGAGCAAATAATCAATATGTGTTTGTATGTGGGAAGTATAGAATATCTTTCTTGTGTTTTCGTCGAGGAAGTTTTTAATTTTGGCAAGTTGGTATACTTGTTTGGCTATTTGTTTAACTAGAGCATGAACATGGGAATTGAAGGATAGATTTTGATCTATGATAAGACCCAGTGCCTTGTGCTTGGTTACACTTTCTATAGGCATGCTACCAATGTGCAGCTGAAGAGTTCTCTGCGAGTTTAGAGTGTGAAGCCTTTGCCTGGTTCCTATTAACCTAGATTTAGTTTTAGACATGTTAATTTGCATGCGGTTTGCATGACTCCAGTTAGCTACCCTATTTATTTCCTGTTGCAAGGATAATTCTAACACATTACGATCAACAGCGTTTGTATATACTGTGCAGTCGTCTGCAAATAGATCGCAGGAAAATCAATCAATCAGGTGCCATCTCCAGAATGAAGGTTGGATCTCCAACACTGTCTGTCTCTCACCTTGATTGTACATTCTAACAGACTGCTGTAATTCCATCTCTTGATGTTATCTTCCCATGTGTATCATTGTCTAAGCCTGACAATATTATCCCACATAAAGCTAGTTTCTCTATATTGTCCATTCTGTTGATACATTCCATACGTTTCATTTGTTTTGCCCTTATAGTTTTAATAAGTGATCTTGTTAAACCTTCAGCTCACAACACTACGGCATTTGTTTTCTTGTGTCCAAGATATTCTCAACATTTTTCTCTGTCCAAGATATTCTCAACATTTTTCTCTGTCCAAAATATTCTCAACATTCTTCTCTGTTCTTGATATTCTCAACATTCTTCTGTGTCCATTAAATTCTCAACATTCTTATGTGTTCTTGATATTCTAAACATTCTTATCTGTTCTTAATATTTTCAACATTCTTCTTGAAATTCCACTGCCTCTAGTTTCATCACCATTTCATGACTCTGTCCAGCATTCACTTCCACGCGGTAGAACACACCACACACAAGTTTTCTATAAGCAGACTTGACTGAATTGGTATGACAGAATCACCAACATGGAGCTCACGGACAGAACTGGACAAATTCCAGGGAATTAAAGGTGAAGAAAAGACACGGTTGCAGGATATGACCCACATTGAGAACACCTGTTAATATCCTAAGTGTTGTGTGGAGCCACCTTCTGCTAGCGCCTGGCACATGATGATGATGAAGAGTGTCCTGTGATACAAAGTGTTACATAGGACAAGTGAACTGAGTCCACCAGCATTATGTAGCAGTGGTGATGGTGAGTTGAGGACAACTATTTGTGTGGACATCAGCAGAGGCTGTTAAAGACATCTCGTAGTCAGGCTGGAATAGTATGCTGATATCACATGTTGAAACATTTTGTTTTTGGTTGTTTGTGTGTGTGTGCGCGCTAGCTCACTTTGAACTCAAGCGTAGTCCATACACCCTATTTATGGTAGAGATGGAGTGAATTTTGCGTGTGGATTAACTTTCCCTATTAACAGTGTCCCTCGCCATCAGCCGAACCCACTCTGACTTCAAAGGTACTTGTAATTAACGTCCCCATGCCTAGGACGACAGGTCAAATTTTAGTCCAGCTGTCCAGTGTAGGGGTTGAACTGCTTACCTTGGCATCAGCACACCGGATATTTAAGAACACGCGTTCTTATCAATTCGGCCATGCGGACCTGCAAACTTTATGTTTAATCTGTGCACATGCATCAGCTATACTGCATTTCCATGTCAGTATTTATGTTGAAAATCTGGTGTTATAATCTGTATGAATAAAGCTGAATGATAATTATGTCACTCATGTCTGAGTCCTTGCAATGATATTCTTGTTGTAAGGGGAGGAGTATAAATAAGATTGAACCAGATATAAAGCAAGGGACAATGTTAAGCTTCAACGACAGAACATCACTTCTTAGAAGTCTGGAATCCACAAGTGTCAAGCTGACCCTTTGCAATTTCTGTTGTTATTTCTGTTTTCATTATAATTGTAAGCTTCCTGCAGTTCATCAACTTTTTACATTGTAATTGTAAGCTTCAAGCAGCTCAACTTCGCTGCAGTTGATGTAATATTGCCGGTTCTGTGGCAAAGGGGTTATAGATGCAAATTGTAATCCTGTATTCACAACACAACACAACGCTTTCCGGCATGGCACATGATTTATTGATTGATTGATTCACAACACAGCAGCGAGCGATTTGGCAGCAGACCACCTTGCATTGGTTTTCATAAAATGGTGTGAGCGTTAGGCATTCAGAAAGCAATGGCAAACTACTGAAAGTGAACTAGACAGGAAATCACAAACAGTTAAATAATACTGGGGTTGACTGTGGCATCCTGTAAAGGATATGCAAATAGCTTAAATAGATCAACACATTACATTTTTGGAGAAATCCAGAAGGCAAAATAAATATAAAGAGCCCAAAAATACACGGAGTTGAGTTAGAGATTAGCAATTGGGGAACGACAGGGAAGGATCTTAGAAAGATTGCAAAAGTTGAGAGGATATGATGTGAGATGGTTGATGGAACCTGTCAAGAGGAATGAAACGTGACACAAAGGCATCTGAGGTCAAACACACCAACCTTTCAGCTACAGAAGTGTGCAACCAGGTGCCACACACTCACCTCAACAGATGAATTAACATTTCCTGTATTTATGTTGGAATATTTTTGAGGTGATAAATGCAGACTTACGGGTCAGGTTTGGCTGGTATCAGTGATGGCAGTATGTACTTGTCTGTATACTCCGATCTTTCAGGCCAGGGGATAGGTTTCTGGGCACACCTTGTGTGAGCCATGGTTGTGGCAATCATGCACTCACTTTATATCTGTGTGTACAACTGATTCTCTGGCCAATACATCGGCGTCCTGAAAGTATTGCATTTTAAATTTGTCTGTCAGAACTGGTTTTCTGTCCAAAACATTTGTGAGTCTTTAGAATATTTCCCAATACTTCGTTCTCATTATATGCTTCTTAAAGTTGAATATAATAATTGTGTTCTCTCATTAATTACCTTCTTAGTTATTCTGGCACACCATGGTATTTGCAATATTCGTTTTCATTCTGGTTTCATGTTTCAAAATTCACTTAAACTTAATGATACTTAAAATCAAACTTTATTAAAAAGCTAACTGAATAGTGAATGAATGATGGATGCGGATCATAGGATGGATTCCATGGAATGTGCATCGTTTCATTCAGAGTAATGCGGAACATAGAAATGAAATTGCTACCTAAAATGAAGAGATTAGTTTATAGAACAATACAGAGATATCAGAAAGTATCACAATCAACCGTCATATAGTCAGCAGAAACCTGATTTTATTGGGTCAGATATTCTTGATTCAGAATTCTCTGCTTGTGTTGTAGGAAGTAAACACCATCCACGGGCTGACTGTCACTAATGACGCTTGTCCATAGCAACAGTAATAATAAATTATTTTTGTTTTACATTATGCTATAAAAATTTGATGAAAATAATGTTTACAACAGACTGATAAGTTCACACTTGTTGTTAGTACATAATAACTGAATTCCCATTATTTCTGTCGTGACCGCGAGGCTGATGTTGTTACCGGAAGAGCATGGCAGACGATCAGAGAACATGGCCGGGCTCAAACACAAGACTACCACAGCTTCTACTAGAAGACTTTCTGGGGCCGGGGGACTTTCTGACGCACGTTCTCGACCACAGCAGGACACAGACATGGCAGGCAAACCATCCTCGGGCAAGGGGAAACTCAAACGCACTTCGAAAAAACGTTCCCTGGCGGAATCAACACAAGATGACGGAGAACCGCAGACAAAACAAGGCAAAACAAACGTGGAATTTATTTCAGAAGTGGAATTCAAATTTCTCTTGTCCGATCGGGAGACCGTAATTGAAGGTTCGTTGTTTGCCCCTACTCCACGGTTTAGTATCTTTGTCCCAAATTTTTATTTTGCTCATTCTTCATGTGACTAAAATGTAAAGATGCTTGCTTGTGTTCGCTGGCTGTGAAATCCAGCGTGAAGTCCTGTATGTCGGATGAAGACATCCTGTCTGTTATCCAACATCAGTGTGATGTCATATCGGACTGAGGTTTGCGTGAGTATCCGTTGTCCCATGTCTGGCTTATTGGTGTGCAGACTGGTGGTTCCTCGCCGTACAGGCAGACACTCTCCGACTTCGGAAGAATCAACGATCCTACTGACTTTAGCCAGGACCTGTTGGCGAGGACATGTCAATAGGTCTTGGCCAGTATAGAACCCAGCCCTGGTGCCTAAGAAGAGTTAGCTGGCTCCGTGGTGAAGGTTTATGGATGCAGTTCTTGATACCGCATACCCATGTTCGAAACACAGCTGCTGGTGATTTGGCAGCAGACCGCCTTGCATTGGTTTTTTACGAAATGGTATGGGTGCCGGTAGTTCAGAAAGCTGTGGCAAACTACTGAACGTAAAATTGCCAAGAAATGCTGGTGTTGACCACAACATCCTGTACTGTAAAGGATATGCAACTATTTTAAGAAGTGTTAAGTCTGATAAGTATCAATAGTGTACAATTTGGACCAAAATAATGTTTAGTGATATTTTAATATTTAGTGATATTTTCATATTTAGTGATATTTTCATATTTAGTGATAATGGTAACACAACGCTGAGGAAAATCTGGTTGTGACATAATGTGGTTTCTGTCAGTAAAGACACACAACACTAGAAAATATCAATGCTCTCTGATCTCTGCCTGGAAATAAAACTAATGAGTAATAGTAATAAATAAAAGCCTTCCTCATCCGCTTGTTGTATGTTGTGACTTCCATCGCAGGCTTACTGGGCTCTTGGACACGCTTGAGGATTTAGCTACAAAACACTTCGTATATACACAGTACAGACCAGTCTATGAACGCTGCCTGTTCAGCTCATCTCCTGTCTGTCAGATGAAGTAAACCATCGAATGTGGCAGGTTCGCTCTTGATGATGCAAATGTTACATTGCAGGAGACAAGTTAACTTTTCATATTTTTAGCCACAGCAACAGAATCATTCATGTCTTTTCCAACAATCACCATAAATCATGATGATGCAAATAGTGCCTCCTTCTTTCTTTGCGTTGCTGTAGAAATGTATAACAAGTTGAAACACGCAGACATAAGATGTTTCGCTTCTGAAATCTTCTTTTTCTCCCTCGTTCGTTCGCTGCTTCTGAAGTCTATAACTGAGTGCCCTTTGTCTGAGTTAGCACTATGCCACTTGTGTTCAGGCAGATTTACCACACACGTGCCAGCTCTGTTCTGTTTCCCCAAACACGTGCCAGCTCTGATCTGTTACCCCAAACACGTGTGAGCTCTGATCTGTTTCCCCAAACATGCCAGCTTTGATCTGTTTCCCCAAACACGTGTCAGCTCTGGTCTGTTTCCCTAAACACGTGCGAGCTCTGATCTGTTTCCCCAAACATGCCAGCTCTGATCTGTTTCCCCAAACACGTGTCAGCTCTGGTCTGTTTCCCCAAACATGTGTCAGCTCTGATCTGTTTCCCCAAACACGTGTCAGCTCTGATCTGTTTCCCCAAACACGTGTCAGCTCTGATCTGTTTCCCTAAACAATTGTCCCAAAGTATTTCCTGCCATGAGCCTGATGTGGTAAGGCCATTACATTTTGTAGGCCTGAATGTGTGGCCAGTCTTTTCCTCTGTTGACAGGTATCAAACCTTCGCTCAACAGCACTCATGACATCAGCATAGCTCCTTATAGCGACATTAATCATTAATGGCCTCGCCTTATTTCCCAAGCTGACCTGAACTATTTGCAATAATTATACTGACAGGAATTTATGTCAGTTGTAACTTGTTTTAGGTTGAGTCAGTATTCACGTTAACTCATTGTCATTCTATCTGTTATTTGCACATTTAGAACTGACCATACATTAACTCATATACATACTGACAATACACGACATGAACCATGCTGCAGGCAAATATCTTAACTCACCATCTGTTCTGATTAGTTTTATCGCTATACAGCAGCACTCACCAGGACCTATTCGACACAATTTTTCTTGTCCTGATCACAATGAGTCAATCAGGAAAACAACGCACAAACATTACAGTAACCTCAATTCAATCAATCAATCATGTGCCATGCCGGAAAGCGCGGGCGGTCATGACTCGCCATTTCACTCGATCACCAGTGTCGTGGATCAGCTCAGTTTTCCTGTCTCGTCCATGCCATTTGGCCAAGCCATCCAGGTATTTTCCTCTCGGTCTTCCTCTTGGTCTGTTCCCCTCGATCTTGCCAGTTGTCACTAAGTTCTCCAACCCATTTCTTCTCATAACATGTCCAAAAAATTTTGACTGTCTACGTCTAATTTCTCTAATCAGTCTACGATGTTCATTTGTCTCCTGTAGTACTTGGTCATTGGTTTTTCTGTCTGTCCATGGTATTCTTTGCATTTTCCTCAGAAACCACATTTCTGCAGCCATCAGATGCTTTTCAGCTTGACTGCTCATTGTCCAAGTTTCACATCCATACAAAAGAACAGGCTCTATGTATCCCCTCAACACTCTTTTTTCTCGTTTCAATTGACATCTTTTTATTGGTCAGAATGTTTTTCATCTTGCTAAAGGCTACTTTCGCCATAGCGATTCTTGTTCTAATCTCTTCAAGGCATCTCCCATCAGATGTTATAACTGTTCCAAGATAATTGTACCGATTCACTTGTTGAAGAATATTTCCATTTACTCGTATATTACATTGTGGCACTTCTTCCTTCCTCAATTAGTGGGGTTTTAAATATGTTTCATTAGTATAGAGTCAACAAAATTCTTCTAACCTACTTTTATGGAAGTATAGGCAGTGAAATATCAAACAGTCTGAGGCACATTATCATGTAAGATGGGCTGCATTTTCTGCCCTATTCAGTATTTGTGCAAAAAAAATAAATAATGAGAAATGTTTTTAAAAAAATCAGTTTTTATGTCACATATTTTATCCATAACTGGTGAAAATCCAGTTCCAGAACTCAAATCTGCAGATGATACAGTTCTCACAATCTCTTTCTGAACTTAAAAATAAGTATCCATGGACAAAACTGCATGTCAACCAACTGCTGTGTGTTCGTACCATTTCAAGACAATCAATTCCTTTTTCCACTGGTCCCACACATCCTCAGTGTGTCTGTTTCCAAGGCACCCCACCCTCAGGGAGAAGAACATCATGCATCTTCAGCCATGACAAGCCAGCTTCTTCAGCTGTTCACCTCTGTTGTCACTTCTGCATCTGCGGTTGGCTATGCACCAGTATCACTTCATAATTATACTGTCCGGGGATAATGGTGACGTTCACGAGACTGGCCACAGCAGGGCACAGGTTGAACGGGATGATGCTTCTCGGGCACAACACCAGCAGACAGGTGACAATAACATCTGTGGATACATACATCTGTAAATACACGCATCTGTGGATGCACACAACTGTGAACGCACGCATCTGTGAACACATCCATCTGTGAACACATTCATCTGTGAATGCACACATCTGTAAACACGCAATCTGTGAACACACAGTCATCTTTGAACACATGCATCTATGGACTATTTTACAGTCACTGAAGAAGAAAACTGGTGGGGGGGGGGGGGGGGGTGTTTAATATAAGTCTTAGAATATCATTTACCTAGAATAAGAAAAACAGTGACATTATTTTAGATCTGAACATTGCAGGAAACTGGCTAAAAAAAAGAACAACACAATATCATGTCTCAGATACTGAAATACTTTGGCCCTATTCAGCACCATGGTGGTTTAGACAAATACATATATGATGGCTAGGGTTTGAATCCCTAATTGTGTCAACATATTAATACAAAGACATACCCATGAATTACCTTCCTATTTTGAGTTAATTTTTTCAGCTCTGTCCAATCAGATTTTATTGTAAGTTTTTAGGGGAAAACATTTTGAGAAAATTTAAGTATATTGTATATATGTCAGACATCCATGAATACTTCACATTTGATATCTGTTAGAAGCAGCCTGTGGGAAACTTTACTATTCAAGGTAACAAAAATGTTACTAGTAATTTAGCTGTTAAATATTTGTATCTTTGAGTTATTGCCAGAAAACTAAATGTGTTTTGGGTTGTTGAACCAGGTCTGGAGAAGTTCATCCACTCGGCCGAGGCTGTGACGGAAGGCCGGTCATCTTCAGACATTGTCGCTGGCTATTGTCGTAGCTCGCCAGCATGCTCAGAGTTGTTTGCCTTGATTGATCCTTCCAGTCCCAAGATGAAGATGAATGAGGTAGGTGTCTTGATTATTCAGTCTGTGAGAGTTGCAAGCGAGAGTCAGAAGTTGCGCACAATTTAAACTGTTCTGTTATCTGTAGTTGAAAATGTTCATACTTCTTTTTGTGTGTGAGCTGTGGATTGGCTGGTTAGTTGTTTAGTGCCGGCTGCGCGGCAAAGAGGTTACGGACGCAGTTCACGATCCCACATTCGAAACACAGATGCACGCGATTTGACAGCAGGCCGTGTTGCGTTGGTTTTTTAAGAAATGGTATGGGTGCCGGTCGTTCAGAAAGCAATGGCAACTTATTGAACGTAAACTTGCCAATAAATCACAACAGCAAAAAATGTTGGTGTTGACTGCAACATCCTGTAAAGGATATGCAACTAACTTTTTTGTTTAGTGCATCCTCTAACAACATTGACATTCAGATTGACTGAAGTCTGAAGAGACCGTGCATCTATTGGAGTGAGGTTGGTATAGAGATTATTCTCCCAGTCTGTAGCCCAAATACGTCTCCTCCTCCCCTGCAAGCACAGAAACTAGTGAGGCGTATTAATATTTAACCAGGTCATGATTCAGCACACCACGTATAGACTGGCAGGAACCAGGCCTGGGTTGGTCAATTTCCTCCACACATATTAGAGGTCCTCCACAGATTGGATGTACTCCCCAGATTGGAGGTACTCCAGACTTGAGGTACTCCACAGATTTTAGGTACTCCCCAGATTGGATGTACTCCCAAGATTGGATGTACTCCCCAGACTTGAGGTACTCCCCAGACTTGAGGTACTCCATACTTGAGGTACTCCACAGATTTGAGGAACTCCACAGTCAGCAGGCTCTAACCCAATGTCCAGAGGCAACAAAATCCCTTGGAGGGGGAGTCGAACACATGACTTCTAGGCTAGCATGCTAGCAAGCTAACCTGTGTGCTGCTATGGTTACGCTGTGAACTGTACCAGCAGAACTACATCCCCAGGATGTGAACAACACATGTCATCACACATTCTGTTTGCTTCTGCAGCTGGCTCTTGTCTTCAGATGCCTGGAGCTGATTCTGACGCGTGTCCGCACAGATCTCCTGAAGTGTTCCTCCAGCGCCGAGGCCATTGTGCAGAAACTACTGGCCGGCCACATGGGCCAGGTGTACAACTGTCTGCAAGAACAGAACAAGTAAGTGACACTTTTGCTTGACTTCTCTGACACTTGTCTCACCATCATTTGTTGTGTCTGCAAGCATGGGCAGTCAGAGGTCACTGTCTCACACGATCAAAAAAGTGTTGGATCAGGTCTGTGGTCTTTTCTTGATTATGTCACGGGGACAGACCATCCAGTTATTTCTCTTTATCTTCCCCTATCCCCTTTTTCCATTAGTTTTGCCTGTTGTAACTTATATTTCAAGTTTATGCCTCCTCATAACGGGCGGAAAACACCTTGGCTACCGATGTCTAATTTCTCTAATAAATTTATGGTTTCCTTTTGCCATGTGGCCCAGCCATTCAGGCATCCATCTCTTCACCTTCCCCTTGCCCTTTTCCCCATCAACTTTGCCAGCTGTGAAAGTTTTCAAGTTTTCCTCATAATGTGCCCTAAACATCCTGACTGCGTCTAATTTCTCTCATCAATTTCGGGTTTCCATTTGTTCCCTGAAGGACTTATTTGTGCTTCTGTCCAGCATATTAAAAAAAATCGCTTAAAAGTTGACAGGGTTGACTTTATTGCACCGGGTTTTTAGCGTGGAAAGAGTCGCACAAAGCACGGACTCCGTAGCTCCAGTGACGACCCTCAGGAGTCTAGCATGTTCGTCAGAAATTACATTTCCACTACCATTAGATGTTTCCCAGTGTGTCCAGTTGCCCATGCTTCACATTTAACCAACAGTGTAAGTTCTATAGAGCACTTTAACACTTTTTTCTCATTGTAATTGACAGTTTATTGTATTTGTGAGTATGTTTTTCATCTTAGTTGTCTTAATAGTAGCAGAATAAAACATGGATTTAGTCCTGTCATCAGGTAACTCCACTTTGGTATATTTGTTCAACAGGTCTAAGACAATCAAAGCTGCCCTTCGTTTGTTGACTTCCATGGTTCGGCTGAGCAGCCGGGCTAAGAAAGCCGTCCAGTCAAGGCTCAACTTTGCTCATGTCAACTTTCCTCCCATTTTTCGGCGCAGAAACCGGAAGGTAATTTATGTGCAGTGTCATAAATTGGTATCATTTATGTGAAGTTTGTACTATAGCTCTACTTTCCTTTGGTAGTGAGGGTCACATAGCCACACAATCACCAATTGGGCACAGAGTATCACAAACAGCAGCTGGGTGGTGAGGTGTTGGTTGGGGTGGACTCAGCAACACACTTGAGTAGACATGAATCCATTACTTTTATAGACATCCTGGGTACTTTTACCATATGGATCCCTTTCTCCATACTCTCTCTCTCTCTCTCTCTCTCTCTCTCTCTCTCTCTCTCTCTCTCTCTCTCTCTCTCTCTCTCTCTCTCTCTCTCTCTCTCTCACATACTTCATCACTCTGTCTCCCTCTCTCTCTCTCTCATACATTCTCACAAACACTCATTCTCTCTCCCACACAAATACACTTTCACTCTGCACCTCTTTTTTGCATACCCACACACTTTTTCTCACTGTCTCGATATCTCTCTCCCACACTCTCACTCTCTTTCTCTTAACCCCGTCCCAAATTGATGATGCTGCAATGTGTCACATTTTGATCCTTAAGTTTTCACTGTAGACTCCCTCAACATCATCATCATCTTCTGCATCTTATAACTAGGATGTAACTACATGTTAAGTATAATAATATTAAGGAAATCGCATATACGAAGCATGGACATACTCCGCAGTATGTGTGGATGTGTCATTATGTCCGACAGACATAATAGTTGTTGAACATTTCTTCCTGTCAGGATCCTGATGATGTCAGAAGTTGTGCTGTGGCATTGACCTTGTCCTTCCTGCAGGACAGTGACCTCAGCACCATCAGCTCGCTGGTTCAGCAGAAAAGTGTGTACCTGTTTGTTGACACCGGTAGTTCTTGTGTACCTGTTTGTTGACACCTGTAGTTCTTGTGTACCTGTTTGTTGACACCTGTAGTTCTTGTGTACCTGTTTGTTGACACCTGTAGTTCTTGTGTACCTGTTGTTGTTTTTTACACCAGTAGTTCTTGTGTACCTGTTTGTTGACACCTGTAGTTCTTGTGTACCTGTGTGTTGATGCCTGTAGTTCTTGTGTACCTGTTGACATCTGTAGTACTTGTGTACCGGTTGACACCTGTAGTTCTTGTGTACCTGTTTGTTGACACTTTTAGTTCTTGTGTGCCTGTTTGTTGACACCTGTAGTTCTTGTGTACCTGTTGACACCTGTAGTTCTTGTGTACTTATTGACACCTGTAGTTCTTGTGTACCTGTTTGTTGACACTTTTAGTTCTTGTGTACCTATTGACACCTGTAGTTCTTGTGTACCTGTTTATTGACACTTTTAGTTCTTGTGTGCCTGTTTGTTGACACTTTTAGTTCTTGTGTACCTGTGTGTTGACACCTGTAGTTCTTGTGTACCTGTTTGTTGACACCTGTAGTTCTTGTGTACCTGTTTATTGACACTTTTAGTTCTTGTGTACCTGTTTATTGACACTTTTAGTTCTTGTGTACCTGTTGACACCTGTAGTTCTTGTGTACCTGTTTGTTGACACCTGTAGTTCTTGTGTACCTGTTGACACCTGTAGTTCTTGTGTATCTGTTTGTTGACACCTGTAGTTCTTGTGTACCTGTTTGTTGACACCTGTAGTTCTTGTGTACCTGTTTGTTGACACCTGTAGTTCTTGTGTACCTGTTTGTTGACACCTGTAGTTCTTGTGTACCTGTTTGTTGACACTTTTAGTTCTTGTGTGCCTGTTTGTTGACACCTGTAGTTCTTGTGTACCTGTTGACACCTGTAGTTCTTGTATACCTGTTGACACCTGTAGTTCTTGTGTACCGGTTGACACCTGTAGTTCTTGTGTACCTGTTTGTTGACACCTGTAGTTCTTGTGTACCTGTTTGTTGACGCCTGTAGTTCTTGTGTACCTGTGTGTTGACACCTGTAGTTCTTGTGTACCTGTTTGTTGACACCTGTAGTTCTTGTGTACCTGTGTGTTGACAACTGTAGTTCTTGTGTACCTGTGTGTTGACAACTGTAGTTCTTGTGTACCTGTGTGTTGACAACTGTAGTTCTTGTGTACCTGTGTGTTAACAACTGTAGTTCTTGTGTACCTGTGTGTTGACACCTGTAGTTCTTGTGTACCTGTGTGTTGACAACTGTAGTTCTTGTGTACCTGTTTGTTGACACCAGTAGTTGGTGTGGAATGAGTTGAGGTAGTTACGTCATGTAAGGGTACCCAGTGAGTATACCCTGCCTAGGTTGGTGCGGAATGAGATGTTGACACAACAGTTGTAATGTATGTTTCTCTCTCCCAGCATTTCTTCAGCAAGTGATTGGTGGACTCAAGTACGACAGACGTGATCTTGTGCTGGAAGCTCTGGCAACATTGCTGGACAAGGTGGGACATTTCTTCTATTGCTGTAGCAGCAACATCACTATGAATAGTTGTTGTCATAGTTGTACCAGCTCCAACGTGATAAATAGTTGTCATAGTTGTACCAGCTCCAACATGATAAATAGTTGTTATTGTAGCTGTACCAGCTCCAACATGATAAATAGTTGTTATTGTAGCTGTACCAGCTAGAACATGATAAATAGTTGTTATTGTAGCTGTACCAGCTCCAATATGATAAATAGTTGTTATTGTAGCTGTACCAGCTAGAACATGATAACTAATTATTGTGGTAGCTGTACCAACTTAACTTGATAATTAGTTATGGTAACTGTACCAACTCCAACATGATAAATAGTTAACTGTCCCAGCTCAAAGATGATAAATACCGGGGAAGGTAAACCGGCTAACGAATATATGCAGAAGCCATATGTGCCGGCCGAAAAATTCAAATATGGCAGCTCTGCTGTAAACAGGCACAACACAATTACATCTAAAACAACATTCAGGATGAACAAAGAAGAAGAAACATGATAAATAGGTAACTGTACCAGCTCAAGGATGATAAAAAGTTAACTGTACCTGCTCTAACATGATAAATAGTTATTCTGGTAGCTGTACCAGCTGAAACATGATAAATAGTTAAGTGTACCAGCTCAAGCATAATAAATAGTCATTTTGGTAACTGTACCAGCTGAAACATGATAAATAGTCTACCACAGTAATTTTAAACAGACTATCATGTCTTTCTGTTTGCACAAAATTAACTTCTTCCGGTTAATGGCAATTGCTTCTGTGACCTTTAACAATTAACCTGGTAGACAATTGAAATTACTGTGTGAATATGTTTATCTAATTACTTTAATTTATGTTGTGTAATTTCTTCAGTATGTTCCTGACAAAATGCAGCAAAATATGCCAGGCAATACATCGTGCAATCTATTGTTTGTGTCTTCTTTGTTTAAATTCACTATGGGAAAACATTGTTTTGAATATAAATAGTTGTTGAGGTAGCTGTACCAGCTACTCTTTTCAATTTCCAACTGCCAAATTCTACAACGTGCATATGGATCCTCTTAATTAATCACCCGTATCTGAGAGTGCTGTACATCCACTGCACTACCACAGCATCAAAGGAACGCTTAGCCAGGCAAGACTTACCCCCAAGTATTTGATTACCCCACTGTCCAGTCACTCAGCCAAGCCAGTCTCATGCTCCTCTTGGAGCTGCTATTAGCTGAAAAAGCAACAGAGTGGGACTAGAGTAGATATATTCAATGTGCTGTTACACCCGTCTGTACTCAGGCAGCCTGTCCAGACCCTCTTACGTTAACGCTGTCCTGTCTGATCTTACAGGTTGTCACCTTTCCTGGACTGACCAAGACTGACAAGGTCAAGTTGTTCTCGGAGACAGTTCTGAAACAGTTGTGTGAACTCTACGACTGGCAGGGCCCCAGCGGCTGGGTGCCTGGTGGCAAGAAGAAGCAGAAGGAGGAGGAGGAGGTAAGTGGGCATCACACAGAAATACATCATACGGAGGTTGAAAGTAGGGATGATGTGAAAGGACCATGTATAGTTTTTGCTGTTATGAGTTTGGGGATGTTATTCTGTTGTTTAAACTTGAGTAATTGTGAGTTGATGTATCTAGTTGATGTTTAAATCTATTGTCCAGAGATCTGGATATGCTTTGCAACGTCACTGAAATGCTTTCTCTAGGTTATCATCTGTTATGTGTCCACCTTGATGAGTTGAGGGGCAAGAGTGTTTCAGTGACCATAAGTTGACGGTAGGACGGCTGCAGGGATAGGCAGCAGACAGATACCTAAACCTGCCGCCTTGTAAGTGGTATGGGGACAGTCAAAGCCTGAACAGTTGCTTGTTGAAGTCGGATATAATGAGCAACGGGTGTGACTAAACAATGCAACATAACTCACTAAATGAAATCTCTGGATTGGAAAATGTTGCCAGTTAAACAGCATTTGGTGAATTTATTTTAACTCATTTTATTATCCAACTGAAATGGAAAGTTCAGGTCTTCTCTTATTGGACTGGTCATCATTAGTGACGGTGTCATCATTAGTGAAGGCCAACATTTCAGTCCAACTAATCAGTGTAGGGTTTGACTCTGCTACCTCGCCATTGGCAGACCAGAAGAGCAAGAGCTCTTATCCATTTGACAATGCCAACTTCTTTCTACTTCTACGCCAAACAATCCATGTGAATGTCTTCATGGACTGTCTCAAGTCTTCTGTATTGAGTGTCTGCCAGCCTGGAGTTCAGTGTTGTTTCAGTGGGCCAGTATATCTCTCTGAGCTCACTCACTGTACAGAGAAGAAACCTCAGTTTCTGACCTAATTCCTTTTTATTCATTTGACGCTATGCTGTGAATTTGTTGGCGTGTTTGTGTGGAATGTTATCATCCCTTAATACATTTCTGTATTGTTGATAGACAGTCTTTTGTCAGAAATGAAATTGACGGAAGATAAGAGTTAACCAGATACTATTTTCTTCCCATGCAGGCCAGGGTTATACCTGAGGGATTTTCAGAAGACCAAGAGATGGTGGCCAATGTGGCGCATGCATTTCTCTTGGAAGTGTGCTGTTCCCACAAACACGGGCTCAATTTTTATGACAAGTCTCTCGGCACAGGAGTCAGGTATGTTAGAGATATAGCTCGGAATAGGAGTCAGGTATGTTAGAGGTATAGCTCGGCACATGCCTCAGGCATGTCTGATCTGGGTGGACAGTAGAGAGTCTCTGCAACTTGCACCAACTCTAACTCTAAAGTACATTCTACAAGATTGACCAGACAACAGGAGCAGGTCCACAGGATACAAATCGTGGGATCTAGTGAAGACCTCAGGCTGACAGTCCAACTCATGAACCACACTGGGGTAGATGTGTAGCAGACTATAATCACTGAAATAATTATTTTTTGTCGTCCTGAAAATTATGTGTCTGTTGATTTACAGCAAAGCTGCAATGTATTGTCTAAAATATCATCTGCTAGGAGCCATAACCAACTGCTGGCCCATCTTGTCGACTGGCTGGTGAAGAAGATGGACAAGCCAAAAATTGCAGATCTCATTATCGGAGTACTGTGTGCTTGTCCAGACTTGCTGAAAACTACACTGGCAAACCTGTGTCCATCGCTGACCCCACGCTGGTCAGACAAGTGGAGACAACTCATGAGCTGGGTGACCAAGGTGAGTGTTGCTGCCTCTTATATATCTGGAGGGGGGGGGGCGTATTTATATAACATTTTGTAGGTGGAGCACACAAAACATGTTAATTTGGATGGGATAAGTGCAAAAATTCTAGTACATAAGCTACTAGCTTTAACAATGTCAGCCAGTCTATATTTGACTATTGCCTAAATTGTGTCAATTCATATGTTCATGCTCTGGGCCAAAAATGTGTCTGCTAAGGACTACAAATGTGTGCCAGCTATATAACATTATATGACAGTTTTGGAGGTGGGGAACAAAGCATGACAATTTGGAGAAAATCGGTGCACACATTCTAGTGCATAAGCTACTCGCATTAACCGTGCCAGTCAGCCTATATTTGACTTTTTTCTAAATTCATCTGTTTATGCTCTGGGCCAAAACTGTGTGTGCTATTGAACTAAAAATGTGTGCCAGCTTAAGAATGTTTCGTTAGAAATTGTCTTAGCAAAATTTGGCAGTGATGAAATCTACCAGCAGAAAGTGTATAGAATGTGTTCACGGGTGGAGCAGATACATTGTTCAAGCATGTTATCTTCAAGTCAGATGTGTCAGCACAGAGATCACACCCTCGCTGCCATGGGTGTCGTGTCTGTTGTCCAGCCTCAGGAGGTCTCTTATCTTCATCCACACTTGCCGTATAAGTGTGGGGTCAGCTTGCATTCTGAGGCCAGGTGTATGGCCTTGTTTGTATTATATCTCTGTGTGTTGATTGTATCCTGGATGTTTTGTTTGTATTATATCTTTGTGTGTTGGTTGTATCCTGGATGTTTTGTTTGTATTATATCTCTGTGTGTTGATTGTATCCTGGATGTTTTGTTTGTATTATATCTCTGTGTGTTGATTGTATCCTGGATGTTTTGTTTGTATTATATCTCTGTGTGTTGATTGTATCCTGGATGTTTTGTTTGTATTATATCTTTGTGTGTTGGTTGTATCCTGGATGTTTTGTTTGTATTATATCTCTGTGTGTTGATTGTATCCTGGATGTTTTGTTTGTATTATATCTCTGTGTGCTGATTGTATCCTGGATGTTTTGTTTGTATTATATCTCTGTGTGTTGATTGTATCCTGGATGTTTTGTTTGTATTATATCTCTGTGTGTTGATTGTATCCTGGATGTTTTGTTTGTATTATATCTTTGTGTGTTGATTGTATCCTGGATGTTTTGTTTGTATTATATCTTTGTGTGTTGATTGTATCCTGGATGTTTCCTTGGTCCTCCTCTGTTTCTGTGCCCAGGTATGTTTTGACTGTATGTTCTTATAGGAAATTGGTCAGGTTTTGGGAGGTCATGGCTGAAAGGTGTGTCCACCCCAGGTTAAGAAGTGACCTGGTTTGAATCCCAGGACATTTTACCAGAGCCATTGGTGTCTAATATCACACGCCCTGACCTCTTGGATGAGGCTGTACAAGAGGAGACAGGTTGTACAAGTTACAAATACTATGGCAGTTAGAAAAGGCAAAAAGAAGGCCACAATGCCACTGCTCTGGCACAGAAAGGAAACCTATGCACAGGTAGATGAGTTCATTACTGTGGGTTGAATTGTGTCTACAAGAAGCAAGCCTTACACACACGTCCATGGAAGTCATATACATTGACCCCTTAACTAGGAGTGATGCACTTCCCTTGAAAGAGGAACGAATGAGAATGATTGGGTGTTGATCATATTAGATGTGTCATACCTATAGTTACAGGACATTACAATTAACCCCAGTATTTTTTGGCTGTTGTGATTTTCTAGAACATTTTGCGTCCAGTAGTTTGCCATTGCTTTCTGAGTGGCTGACGGGCATACTATTGCGAAAATCAATGCAAAGTGGTCTCCTGCTGATTTCAAACCCAGAATGCTGGATTATGAAACTGTTCACTGCCCCTAAGCCACAAATGCTGGCACTTTGTGTGGTATGAGACCAGACAACTGTAGGTATAAATACCAGATGGTATACAAATGTATTTAGTCACTGATTGTTGTGATAAATCTGTGGTGAATTGTTTAGCTGTACAGGAAGTTGCCAGACATCCCACAATTCCTTTCAAGCCTGGACTATCTGAAGGAGGATCACAGCACCGTTGTTTCCATGGCCACCGTGTTTTGTCTGCCACCAGCGAATGTTGCTGCCATTCTGATCCAGGGCTTGAAGGTACTCAAGAGTGTTTGTGTGTTGTCATTATTAATGACAGGGTATCATCATCATTAGTGACAGGGTGTTGTCATAATTTGTGACAGGGTGTCATCATTAGTGACAGGGTGTTGTCATCATTATTGACAGTGTCATCATCGTCAGTGACAGGGTGTTGTCATCATTAGTGACGATGTTGTCATCATTATTGACAGGGTGTTGTCATCATTAGTGACGATGTTGTCATCATTATTGACAGGGTGTTGTCATCATCAGTGACAGGGTGTTGTCATCATTAGTGACAGGGTGTTGTCATCATTATTGACAGTGTTGTCATCATTAGTGACAGGGTGTTGTCATCATCAGTGACAGGATGTTGTCATCATCAGTGACAGGATGTCATCATCATCAGTGACAGGACATCGTCATCATTAGTGATATGGTGTTGTCATCATCAGTGACAGGTTGTTGTCATCATTAGTTACAGGGTACTGTCATCATCAGTGACAGGGTGTCATCATCAGTGAATGGGTGTCATCATCATTAGTAACAGGGTGTTGTCATCATCAGTAACAGGGTGTCATCATCATTAGTGATAGAATGTCATCATGATTAGTGTTGTCATCATCAGTGACAGGGTGTTGTCATCATCAGTGACAGGGTGTCATCATCATCAGTGGCAGGGTGTCACGTGAAGCCTGAGCTAGCACAAAAACCAGCAAGGAGACAAGCTGACTGTTTAAATATATGTTATGGTGGTGTATCTAGTTACATTTGTTTAAATATATGTTATGGTGGTGTATCTAGTTACATTTGTTTAAATATATGTTATGGTGGTGTATCTAGTTACATTTGTTTAAATATATGTTATGGTGGTGTATCTAGTTACATTTGTTTAAATATATGTTATGGTGGTGTATCTAGTTACATTTGTTTAAATATATGTTATGGTGGTGTATCTAGTTACATTTGTTTAAATATATGTTATGGTGGTGTATCTAGTTACATTTGTTTAAATATATGTTATGGTGGTGTATCTAGTTACATTTGTTTAAATATATGTTATGGTGGTGTATCTAGTTACATTTGTTTAAATATATGTTATGGTGGTGTATCTAGTTACATTTGTTTAAATATATGTTATGGTGGTGTATCTAGTTACATTTGTTTAAATATATGTTATGGTGGTGTATCTAGTTACATTTGTTTAAATATATGTTATGGTGGTGTATCTAGTTACATTTGTTTAAATATATGTTATGGTGGTGTATCTAGTTACATTTGTTTAAATATATGTTATGGTGGTGTATCTAGTTACATTTGTTTAAATATATGTTATGGTGGTGTATCTAGTTACATTTGTTTAAATATATGTTATGGTGGTGTATCTAGTTACATTTGTTTAAATATATGTTATGGTGGTGTATCTAGTTACATTTGTTTAAATATATGTTATGGTGGTGTATCTAGTTACATTTGTTTAAATATATGTTATGGTGGTGTATCTAGTTACATTTGTTTAAATATATGTTATGGTGGTGTATCTAGTTACATTTGTTTAAATATATGTTATGGTGGTGTATCTAGTTACATTTGTTTAAATATATGTTATGGTGGTGTATCTAGTTACATTTGTTTAAATATATGTTATGGTGGTGTATCTAGTTACATTTGTTTAAATATATGTTATGGTGGTGTATCTAGTTACATTTGTTTAAATATATGTTATGGTGGTGTATCTAGTTACATTTGTTTAAATATATGTTATGGTGGTGTATCTAGTTACATTTGTTTAAATATATGTTATGGTGGTGTATCTAGTTACATTTGTTTAAATATATGTTATGGTGGTGTATCTAGTTACATTTGTTTAAATATATGTTATGGTGGTGTATCTAGTTACATTTGTTTAAATATATGTTATGGTGGTGTATCTAGTTACATTTGTTTAAATATATGTTATGGTGGTGTATCTAGTTACATTTGTATTTTATAGCGCTCATCCTGTCTGTGATTATAGCACAGACTTGTACACCCTATGAGCTTCTGTCTGTGATTTTAGTACAACCTGTTCTACACCCTATGAGGTTCTGTCTGTGATTGTAGCACAAACTGTTCTACACTCTATGAGATTCTGTCTATGATTGTGGCACGAACTGTTCTACACTCTATGAGGTTCTGTCTATGATTGTAGCACAAACTGTTCTACACTCTATGAGGTTCTGTCTATGATTGTAGCACAAACTGTTCTACACCCTACAAGGTCCATTACAAGGTAGAGACAGCTGTGACTGTAGTCTGTTATAATCATGTTAGTGCTTTCTCCTGCCTTGTTTCCCACACTGGCAAATACATACATACACACACCCACGCATACTCTCTCTCTCTCTCTCTCTCTCTCTCTCTCTCTCTCTCTCTCTCTCTCTCTCTCTCTCTAGTCACAATCCAACATGGTAGTTAGGCATTGAACCGTTAAGTCCTCTGGTGTGTTATTGCTTGTGGCTGTGGTTTGCATTCGGATTTTCCTCATGTTGGACTGGTAATACATGGTTCCGTCGCCCTGCTACTGAGTGAGTGCGTGGCACGACACTGTGAGCTGTGAGATTCATGTGGAATGGTTTTACATGTCTGCTGTTTGCACAGTGAACTGCATGTTGGGAACAATGGCCGGTTGTCGCTGAATTGACTGGTTTGCCTTTTCTGTTCATGGGTGCATTTTTCAGGAGACCCCTGGGAGTCCTCGCTGGAGCTAGGAGTTTGTGCTTTGTGCAGCACTTTTGGCAGTTCACCCTGCAGAAAGAGGCCGAGCATTGTGGGATAAAACCCTGGTCAGTGACGTCTTTCTGGTGACTGCCGATTCCATCGACTTTGAAAAATATTTCATGGAAGACTTTAGTGTGGGCATTCTGGCGGCAGCATTATGCACAGCGTACCTGTGCATGCTGTTGGCTTGCTGAGACTCCTGTCTGTTCCACTTTTCACATTGGGCAGTGAGAAGCATTTTGTGTGATATTCACTGGCATAGGAACGGAGTATAATGGGGAGGACCCGTTATCGTGAAGCTGGAACTGCGACTGACTAACTAACTAACTAGTCACAATCGTGCCTACCTTGCAGCAGTAACATATGTTCTAGTTGCTGTGATGGTGGTTGTTGTTGTAATCAGTTTGTGTGTACTTCCTGCAGCATGAGGACCTTCGGGTGCGAGACAAATCTGCTCACCTCGTCCAGGTGTTAGCCAAGAAGGCTTGTGCAGTACAGGACAAACTGTCGCTGGATGTCACCTCCGGCACGGCTGCAGCTTCCAGCGATGACATCTTGGAGCTGTTTACTGCCACAGTGATGAAGGTAGGACAGAGAGTTGAGAGTTGAATGACAGGCGCTTTATCCTCTTTCTTCTCATCCTGCTTATTTCCTCAAGTTAGGACAGTTTTAAATAGATGACCCAAAAACACATGGACAAGAGAACTTGAGACAGAAATAAATAAAGGGGGAGGGGGAAGGGCGGACATGGAGCCAGCATCTAGATAGAGTGGCTTGGTGTGGGTTGAGGATCTGTGTTCCATTAGAGGATCCAGGGCAGCATAAGAGGTACAGGTGTTCATATGGGCTAAAATGTAACATTTGGCTAGGTATTGGCAGGTAACAGGTGTCACTTAATTACTATCTACACCATAGAGGGAACAGATGGAATAATGCAGCATATCAACAGAATAATTGGGATAGAAGCATTTGCTTTGTGGGAATAATGTGATGTCAACATCATGTTAGATCGTGTTGCTGTTTAGCTAGCAGTTGTGGAGAATATGCATGCAGAACTGCAGTGTCATTACTTAATTGGTTTCAGTTGTGTGCACCAGTAATGTCACTTGAGTGTCCACGTGACAACCGTTACCTTATAAAAATAAAATACTAAGCAAAAATAGCAAAAAGGACAGGAAAGTGTGTAAAAAGTTTAACAGCTGGACATTGAATAATAACATTAACTTTATTAAAGTGTAAGATGACAGAGAGGTTCACATATGAGATGACAGTGAAGTTAAAATATGAGATCTTCTTTTCTTCTTCTTCTTCTTCTTCTTCTTCTTCTTCTTCTTCTTCTTCTTCTTCTTCTTCTTCTTCTTCTTCTTCTTCTTCTTCTTCTGCGTTCATCCAGAGTGTTTTTTCAAACGTAATTGCGGTGTGTTTCGTTATGCACCCTTGGGCCAAACCCCTTAGGCCAAAACATCCTACTTTTTCATGCGTTTTGTTTTTTAAAACCAGGTTAGCATTCCTGGGGGACTCTCACTTTTGTGGTGCCATCCTCATCCCAGCTAGTCAAGTTAGAGGCAGTCCATGGGCATTATCCGCCATCCAAGTAGACTTCCATATTTGCAGAGCCGACACATAATGCTCTGGTACTGTACTCACCCAAGGAATCGTCACGTCCTGCTCATGGCTGCTTTATTTCCTCACTTCAGTGTATTGGGCATTTCATTTGCTACAGGCCGCTCCTCGCACAAGCCAGGAACGGTCAGTCTGCAGACTTCCACTCAGCGAGCTTTCGGTTCGGGCGTGTATGAAAACTGTGCCCTGAAGACAAGATAGTTAGAGCTGTTCCGGCCGGAAGACAAGATAGTTAGAGCTGTTCTGGCCGGAAGACAAGATAGTTAGAGCTGTTCCGGCAGGAAGGCAAAATCTTGTTCCGGGCTCGAGGGACATTTCACTCGCATTGTGCCAGTTTTATTTGCCACCCTTAGGCCTGCACATTCGACTTCGGCGGGAATTATTTTAATCAGGTTGGCCTTCCTGGGGGTTTCAAGGGACTTTCTGTTGTGGTGTCGTCCACATCTCACCTGGCCAAGTTAGAACGGCCAAAGACATCATGGTCAACCCTCAAGGGAAGACAGAGGCAGACCATGGGCATTCCCTGCCGACCAAGGAGGCTTCCATAATTGCAGAGCCGGTGCATAGCGCTCTGGGACGGGCTCATCCAAGAAATCGCAACGTCTTGCTCATGGTTGCTTTAATTCCTCACTTCAGTGTATTGGATGTTTCGTTCACTACTGACCGCTCCCCACGCAAACCAGGAATGGTCAGTCTGCAGACGACATCCACTCAGCAAGCTTTCGCTTCGGACCTTTACGTAATGGACTTGCTAGCAAGCATTCCATTTCATTTTAATGAGATGACATCCACTCAGCAAGCTTTTGCTTCAGACTTCCATGTAATGGAATCGCTAGCCAAGAGTTCCATTTTGTGTTAATGAGAGGTGTTTCCACCTTTGACTGCACTCATTCAGTGAGCTCTAGTAAGACTTCCATCATAACCACTGCATGCAATTAGGACACTTTTTCACCTTTAGTAACGCTCACGAGGTAGGCTGCATGCTGCATTGCTGCCGGCTCAGCACCTTATCTCCGTGCAGCAGAGAGCAAGTAACAGCCAGGCTCTCTCATCTGGGGATCACTCGGGTGATATTGACTTTAGAGGCGTTCAGCCATATCCTTCAGGTGAGAGCTGTAGAGTATGTGTCTGAACCAAGAATGCAGTGGCATTGTGCGCCTGATTCAGACTTTGTGTGCAATGGATTTGCTTGTCTTTGACTGCCTGTCCCCAGTCAAACCTGCAGAGCAGCAGGTCTGTGTCTCTCTTTTTCTGGTTCCTATTCCTTGACCTGTTTGACAAGTAGCCGTGCTACTGTCGGCATAGCTCTAGGGATTGTAACACGCAAGCCCCTCTATCACGACAAGGTGGAGCTACATCAGAGGGGAAAATATGAGATGACATTGCGGTTAAAATGTCAGATGACAAAGATTAAATTGTGAGATGACAGACAGGTTAAAATAACAGATGATAAAGAATATTGAAGGGTCTTAATTACTAGTGCATGCTTCAAATCGGGCAGTAGGAGAAGTACAACTGAAGTTACAGTTTCTGTTATAGTTTCTTCAGATGACATTAGGAAATTATGATAACTCTCTGCTGATGTAGAACTTACCTCTGGCCAGGAAATGATATCTCTCTTCTGTTGTAGAACTTACCTCTGGCCAGGAAATGATATCTCTTTTCTGTTGTAGAACTTACCTCCAGCCAGGAAATGATGATATCTCTCTTCTGTTGTAGAACTTACCTCCGGCCAGTCAACTGTTTGTTTGTGTGGACAAGACCATGCATCTGATGTCAGCCAAACACAAACCGCCCAGTGAGTTGGGCACACCTGTGGTGGATGAGGCAGTGTCTTCAGTGGGTAAGTTTGGCCAGACCAGGCGTGCATGTATGTTTAACCGGCAGTAATAAAGGTCTGAAAGTTTTAATCAGGTCATGCACAGATGAATGTCTGAATGTTTAACCAGTTAGACATGAATCTCTTGATGTTAAACTATGTCAAACATAAGATAAACACTACAATATGCTATAATAACTGGACAGATTTGTAGAAAGAAAGAGAGAGGAAGACAGCGAGAGAAAATTCTCGAAAGTCTTGTGTTATGGTACGGAAGGGAGTCAGCACAGGAATTGATACATGCTGTTAGAGATTTCAAGATGTGGAGTTCATGAATGCCCTCACCAGTTGGCAGCAAATGAATGTCTTGATGTTTAACCAGGTCAGTCATAAATGAATGTCTCAATGTTTAACCCTTTACAGGGCAGACGCTTGTCCGTTTTTTAGTCCTGAACGGGCAAGATTTTTTCAGGTTTGGTAAAATTTCGGGTCGCGTTAGTAAAAACATCACAAATAAGGTGTTAGTCAACCGATTTTAGTTAAATAAACAACACAATGAAGGGAAAAGCATGCAGAATATGTTACTCATGTGATGTCGGTAATCCATATATGAACACAAATATTTACGAAATACAGCATGTTGTTTGTGATTTTCCGACATCTATACGGCAGTTTACAAACACATTTTCAGAATCATAATCACTTTCTTTAAAGTCCGACTCACGACTGCTAATGCAAAGTAACGCTTTGCACTGATATCTAGCTCTGATTAATAGTCAACTTCGTGCCCTTTAATGTCATTTAAATTGAACCTAGCGAAATCTCGGCTATCACTTGAAGAATCGCCGAAATCCGTTTTGAAATACAGCGTAAAAACCCCAAATAACTATCAAAAAAAAGTCTGTAAAAGTCCGTTCAAATTCATAGTAGGCGCTTACAAATGGCGGCCACGTTGTCAGGCTATCGGTGAAAGCGAAAGTAGCCGTCGGAAGTGTCGGAAAGCCGAGAGATCGCGTTTTTGCAATGCATAATAGTATCGGGCATTTTGGGGCGTTTCGCCCGTTTACGGTATCGGACGTAAATGGCCGTTCCACCCTGTAAAGGGTTAACCATGTCATAAATGAATGTCTCAATGTTGAACCAGGCCAGACATGAATGTCTTAATGTTGAACCAAGCCAGGAATGAATGAATGCTGGCAATACTTCTCATATGAGGAGATGCGTGTTTGGTTAATGATATGTTCTGTTTGCCTCTCCAGACCTGTCCCAGCATGCCTCGGTGCTCCTGCAGGTGCTGGGACTGTACCAGAAGCTGGTGCCCTCGCTGCTGTCTGACCGGCCTCGAGACACGGCCAAGCTGGTGGACATGGTGGGCTGTCTGCAGAGGCACCATCAGGGGCACACACCAGCTGATGGTTCACCGGAGACGGAGCACATGAGTGATGACGGTGATGATCAGGAGGAGAGAACTGATGACCAGGGATGGCTGCCGCAGTTGTATTTGCTGAAGTTGCTGTCTGACACTGATGCCAGAAAGATCTCTCTGGGTCGTGAGGTGAGTTCCTGTGTCGTTCTTCTTGTTTGTCTACAGAACTGATGTTGTGGCATTATGGACAGACCAGGGCTTCATACTGGCCAGATCTCTCCACTGGGCTTCTTGGGTACATTTCCCCACAGGGCATCTTGGTCTAGTGGTCTAGCCTATTCTCATCTCCCCTCAGGGCATCCTGGTCTAGCCTATCCTCATCTCCCTTCAGGGCATCCTGGTCTAGTCTATCCTCATCTCCCCACAAGGCATCCTGGTCCAGCCTATCCTCATCTCCCCACAGGGTATCATGGGCATGTCTCCACACAAGGCATTCTTATCTTACCTATCCACATCTCCCGGTTGTAATCTGTCCAGGATCGTGGGCAGACCTTTACTTATCTCTAGTCAGACCTCTACTCAAGGCAACGTTGTTAGGAAAGAACCTTCCCACGGAGTCCGTTACCTGGCATGGAACTTGTCTAGAGGAAGCAACACTCACACATGCATGCCACGGCTGGGGACACAGACCTCTGTGGTTGATATCTGGGTCTGATGGACAAGCTTCAACAGAGGAGCAAGGAAGATGAAACCTGCACCAGCTGGAGACTCACACAGACGGTGTTCATTGGTGTATACATATATATATGCAGCTGTTGCGTGGTGGCTAGTGTGTGCTTGTTGATCGGACATGAAACCCCAGCAATGGTGGCTAGTGTGTGCTTGTTGACCGGACATGAAACCCCAGCAATGGTGGCTAGTGTGTGCTTGTTGACCGGACATTAAACCCCAGCAATGGTGGCTAGTGTGTGCTTGTTGACCGGACATGAAACCCCAGCAATGGTGGCTAGTGTGTGTGCTTGTTGACCGGACATGAAACCCCAGCAATGGTGGCTAGTGTGTGCTTGTTGACCGGACATGAAACCCCAGCAATGGTGGCTAGTGTGTGCTTGTTGACCGGACATGAAACCCCAGCAATGGTGGCTAGTGTGTGCTTGTTGACCGGACATTAAACCCCAGCAATGGTGGCTAGTGTGTGCTTGTTGACCGGACATGAAACCCCAGCAATGGTGGCTAGTGTGTGTGCTTGTTGACCGGACATGAAACCCCAGCAATGGTGGCTAGTGTGTGCTTGTTGACCGGACATGAAACCCCAGCAATGGTGGCTAGTGTGTGTGCTTGTTGACCGGACATGAAACCCCAGCAATGGTGGCTAGTGTGTGTGCTTGTTGACTGGACATGAAACCCCAGCAATGGTGGCATTGTTGTTGTGGCTAGTTCAGCTGTGGGATCTACCCAGCCTGTGACTATATGATGTGCAGAATTGTCTGGGAATGATGTGTGGATGATTACAGCTGTAGTTTGTCACATGTTCTTGTTATATTTGACAATGTTTGGATCAAGAAGATAACAGAATTAGATGCCCTTACCAGACTGCAATCTAATGGATATCCAGCCGGCTTCAACAAGCATCACTGCCAGCTGCCCAAACCCACCCCATAAAATCAGTGGTTCCCAAACTTCAAGTGTTTCTTCAGCTAACCTTTCGAGGGGATGACTTCACAATTAACTTAAAATAGCCGTACATCAGACATTCTTTGCTGTTGAACCAATTTGAAATACCATCTGTGAAAGAAACTATTGTCTGCATTACACCAAATCAAACTGCGTTTATCAATTCCAGTGTGAGTGCCAAGAACTTACTACATTTGTAGAATGGAATAACAGCTAGCAAATTGGGTTACTGAACACATACCATTGTAGGTTGAAAAGAGAGAAAATCAGTCTTCAGGAATCCTTGTGCAGTCGACAGGTCATAAAACGCTGAGCCTGGCAATCTTGGAGTATCTGCTTAACAGCCATCATTAAGTTAACGAAGAAAAACTGTTTCACTTATTGCATTCGACAAACAATAAACAAATGCTCAAGTATATTGAGACATTAACATTTAGTCAGTTCCAGCCAGTTTTATGCAGACTGAAAGATTTCCTTCTAAATTTGTCATTACTGTGGGGATAACGGATTCTCCACACTCAAACAATTTGTGTTGTAGGTTGTTCAGCCAAAGTATAATTCATGTATTCACTTCATATGATTCAAGTTGGATTGGTTGTTTGTAACTGTTTGCAGCAGCTTGAAGTTTGACACTGTCAGCAATGTGTGATGGCTAGTCAGTCCAGCCTTGTGTCTGTGAAGACAATGTGTGATGGCTAGTCAGTCCAGCCTTGTGTCTGTGAAGACAATGTGTGATGGCTAGTCAGTCCAGCCTTGTGTCTGTGAAGACAATGTGTGATGGCTAGTCAGTCCAGCCTTGTGTCTGTGAAGACAATGTGTGATGGCTAGTGAGTCCAGCCTTGTGTCTGTGAAGACAATGTGTGATGGCTAGTCAGTCCAGCCTTGTGTCTGTGAAGACAATGTGTGATGGCTAGTCAGTCCAGCCTTGTGTCTGTGAAGACAATGTGTGATGGCTAGTCAGTCCAGCCTTGTGTCTGTGAAGACAATGTGTGATGGCTAGTCAGTCCAGCCTTGTGTCTGTGAAGACAATGTGTGATGGCTAGTCAGTCCAGCCTTGTGTCTGTGAAGACAATGTGTGATGGCTAGTCAATCCAGCCTTGTGTCTGTGAAGACAATGTGTGATGGCTAGTCAGTCCAGCCTTGTGTCTGTGAAGACAATGTGTGATGGCTAGTCAGTCCAGCCTTGTGTCTGTGAAGACAATGTGTGATGGCTAGTCAGTTCAGCCTTGTGTCTGTGAAGACAATGTGTGATGGCTAGTCAGTCCAGCCTTGTGTCTGTGAAGACAATGTGTGATGGCTAGTCAATCCAGCCTTGTGTCTGTGAAGACAATGTGTGATGGCTAGTCAGTCCAGCCTTGTGTCTGTGAAGACAATGTGTGATGGCTAGTCAATCCAGCCTTGTGTCTGTGAAGACAATGTGTGATGGCTAGTCAATCCAGCCTTGTGTCTGTGAAGACAATGTGTGATGGCTAGTCAGTTCAGCCTTGTGTCTGTGAAGACAATGTGTGATGGCTAGTCAGTCCAGCCTTGTGTCTGTGAAGACAATGTGTGATGGCTAGTCAATCCAGCCTTGTGTCTGTGAAGACAATGTGTGATGGCTAGTCAGTCCAGCCTTGTGTCTGTGAAGACAATGTGTGATGGCTAGTCAGTCCAGCCTTGTGTCTGTGAAGACAATGTGTGATGGCTAGTGAGTCCAGCCTTGTGTCTGTGAAGACAATGTGTGATGGCTAGTCAGTCCAGCCTTGTGTCTGTGAAGACAATGTGTGATGGCTAGTGAGTCCAGCCTTGTGTCTGTGAAGACAATGTGTGATGGCTAGTCAGTCCAGCCTTGTGTCTGTGAAGACAATGTGTGATGGCTAGTGAGTCCAGCCTTGTGTCTGTGAAGACAATGTGTGCCGGCTAGTGAGTCCAGCCTTGTGTCTGTGAAGACAATGTGTGATGACTAGTGAGTCCAGCCTTGTGTCTGTGAAGACAATGTGTGATGGCTAGTGAGTCCAGCCTTGTGTCTGTGAAGACAATGTGTGATGGCTAGTCAGTCCAGCCTTGTGTCTGTGAAGACAATGTGTGATGGCTAGTCAGTCCAGCCTTGTGTCTGTGAAGACAATGTGTGATGGCTAGTCAGTCCAGCCTTGTGTCTGTGAAGACAATGTGTGATGGCTAGTCAGTCCAGCCTTGTGTCTGTGAAGACAATGTGTGATGGCTAGTGAGTCCAGCCTTGTGTCTGTGAAGACAATGTGTGATGGCTAGTCAGTCCAGCCTTGTGTCTGTGAAGACAATGTGTGATGGCTAGTCAGTCCAGCCTTGTGTCTGTGAAGACAATGTGTGATGGCTAGTCAGTCCAGCCTTGTGTCTGTGAAGACAATGTGTGATGGCTAGTCAGTCCAGCCTTGTGTCTGTGAAGACAATGTGTGATGGCTAGTCAGTCCAGCCTTGTGTCTGTGAAGACAATGTGTGATGGCTAGTCAGTCCAGCCTTGTGTCTGTGAAGACAATGTGTGATGGCTAGTCAGTCCAGCCTTGTGTCTGTGAAGACAATGTGTGATGGCTAGTCAGTCCAGCCTTGTGTCTGTGAAGACAATGTGTGATGGCTAGTCAGTCCAGCCTTGTGTCTGTGAAGACAATGTGTGATGGCTAGTCAGTCCAGCCTTGTGTCTGTGAAGACAATGTGTGATGGCTAGTCAGTCCAGCCTTGTGTCTGTGAAGACAATGTGTGATGGCTAGTCAGTCCAGCCTTGTGTCTGTAAAGACAATGTGTGATGGCTAGTCAGTCCAGCCTTATGTCTGTGAAGACAATGTGTGATGGCTAGTGAGTCCAGCCTTGTGTCTGTGAAGACAATGTGTGATGGCTAGTCAGTCCAGCCTTGTGTCTGTGAAGACAATGTGTGATGGCTAGTCAGTCCAGCCTTGTGTCTGTGAAGACAATGTGTGATGGCTAGTCAGTCCAGCCTTGTGTCTGTGAAGACAATGTGTGATGGCTAGTGAGTCCAGCCTTGTGTCTGTGAAGACAATGTGTGATGGCTAGTCAGTCCAGCCTTGTGTCTGTGAAGACAATGTGTGATGGCTAGTGAGTCCAGCCTTGTGTCTGTGAAGACAATGTGTGATGGCTAGTCAGTCCAGCCTTGTGTCTGTGAAGACAATGTGTGATGGCTAGTCAGTCCAGCCTTGTGTCTGTGAAGACAATGTGTGATGGCTAGTCAGTCCAGCCTTGTGTCTGTGAAGACAATGTGTGATGGCTAGTGAGTCCAGCCTTGTGTCTGTGAAGACAATGTGTGATGGCTAGTCAGTCCAGCCTTGTGTCTGTGAAGACAATGTGTGATGGCTAGTGAGTCCAGCCTTGTGTCTGTGAATGTGTGCTTGCTCTCATTTCCTGTATTGTTGTTTTCATCTTCTAGGGTTTGCTAGAGAAGCTACTCCTGTCTGCCAACCAGAGCCAGAAGGTCAGGGACTTAACAAAAGGATTAATTTGTAAGGTGAGCATGTCTGTAGCATGGTAGTTTAAACACACCAAACAGCTGCAGCAAGGGAGGTCATGGCTGATCAGATAATCTCTCCTCGTTGTGCTGACGTGATTGCATCCATCATGCTCTAGGGGAGGGAAGGCCTTATCTTTTTTGTGTTTGCTGGCTCCATGGCAAAGAGGTTACAGACACTTCGTAATCTTGCATATCGCAAGAAACACACCTGTGGGCGATCTGGCACCAGACCACCTTGGTTGGGTTTTTTATGAAATGTTATGGGTGCCGGTCGTTCAGAAAGCAATGGCAAACTAATGAACGTAAACTTGCCTAGGAATCACAAACTTGTATAAGAGGCAAGGTGGTTTATTTTGATGGCGTTCCCATGTACTAGTGTTGTAACCCTACATATATACCTTGAGAACACATGAACTTATCTCTGCATTTCTTTGAGCTCCTCCTCATTTATCTGAACAATTTGTGTGAACCTCTCCCTGTTTATATGAGCAATTTGTTTGAACCTCTACCAGTTTATCTGAATAATTTATTTGAATCTCTCCCAGTTTATCTGTTTTATCTGAACAATTTGTGTGAACCTCTCCCTGTTTATCTGAACAATTTGTGTGAACCTCTCCCTGTTTATCTGAATGATTTGTGTGAACCTCTCCCTGTTTATATGAACGATTTGTGTGAACCTCTCCCTGTTTATCTGAACAATTTGTGTGAACCTCTCCCTGTTTATCTTAACAATTTGTGTGAACCTCTCCCTGTTTATATGAACGATTTGTGTGAACCTCTCCCTGTTTATCTGAATGATTTGTGTGAACCTCTCCCTGTTTATATGAACGATTTGAACTGTCCACAGATGCTCCAAAGCATGGAGGTGTTCTCCGGGCATGGCCGAGAGCTTCACACCTGGCTAGACATGGCCATGAGCCCAGCTGGTCACACACAGACGGACCAGGACGTCAAACCTGCTCCATCGACGTTGTTTCTAGCACGGTGCTTGGCCACCCTGATCAACAACCCGTTGCCGTATGTGGACAGAATCATGGAGGCTGTCGCAGAAACAGGCAGGACGGACATGGCTGGGGATCAGGACATGGACTCTGTCAGTGTCGGCACCAATGAGAGTGCTATTGAAGGTCAGTGCCAGTGTCTGCATCAATCATGGTGTTATTGTGGGTCAGTATTATGTCTGTAGCTAGTCAGGTCTTAGTCAGATATGACTGAGCTACTGTGTGACAGTAGACGGTGCTACTTGCTTTTTGTGAGCGTTGAATGTTAGGCTGTGCTAACAAAACACAACACCTCCTCATTGTGCCAACGGCTTTGGGCGGAGAAGCGCAACTGGGAAGGTACAAGCTGTATCTTTGTGCGAGGAAATGCAACCTAAAGACTAAATGACAAGGCAGGCCAGGACCTAAGCCTTGATTGGCAACTGGTCTAGGATCGAAGCTCAGAGAGATGGACAGTTAGAGCATTACTTTGCTGATCTGCCAGCAGAACTGGTTCCAGATTGTTGGTGTTACTTTTCCCTTGGAGTAAACTGGGCAGGCCGAGGGAGGGATCATGCTGCATGGTCTACAAAGTGGCCCAGGCTTTGAATAATGGCCAGGTTATTATGCCTTTTTTGAAACACAATGTAACAACTATTGTCTGTCAAGACGCTGGTGGTAGTCAGTATTATGTCTGTACCAGTCAGAGTACTATAGAAGGTCAGACCCAGTGCCTGGTCTTGTTATAGCTGACATGACTCAGAAAGCATGCTGACGAGGGTGAGGACGGGCAGACTTCGTGCGGAGTGGCTTGCTTTGCTTCGGAGGTCACGGGTGACAAGCATCGCCTGGATCTTTTCTCCGGGGCATGCTGGTGTGCTGGGAAATGAACAGGCGGACAGATTGGCTGGCTCTGCAGAACTTGGTGGAGTATTGATACATGGCAAGGCAGACGTGGTTGTGGCCTTGTGGGAGCACGTGCACACCTCGGAGTAGCAAATGGATTACCATGGTCTGGCAAGAATGAGACAGCGAGGAGTGACGAAGGGATCTGGCCGACGCTCAACGCTCAAAGGAAAGGCGAGACGGACTTATAATCAGATTGCTACTGGTACTATTAGTGTTGGAACTCTTCGCTGGCTGCTGAGGATGGGGACGGAGCACTTGTGGGAATGCCCCGAATGCTGTGATGACGATTCCTAAATCAATCAATGAATCAATCAATAGCTGACATGAATCACAGTACAATCTAAGGCCAGCATTGGCACTGGTGCAAGTACAATCTAAGGCCAGCATTGGCACTGGTGCAAGTACAATCTAAGGCCAGTGTTGGCACTGGTGCAAGTACAATCTAAGGCCAATGTTGGCACTGGTGCAAGTACAATCTAAGGCCAATGTTGGTGCAAGTACAATCTAAGGCCAGTGTTTGCACTGGTGCAAGTACAATCTAAGGCCAGTGTTGGCACTGGTGCAAGTACTATCGAAGGCCAGTGTTGGCACCAGTGCAAGTACAGTCTCATGTTGCTATAGCATAGTATATGTAAATATCTAACACTGAACACTCATATGTCAATATCTGGCATGGGGTTACCTTTACAGTGGCACCTGAATTGATGTATGTGCATGTATATGTGAAGCCTGTGTTCTTGAGAATACCTGTGTGGTGGTGGTGGTATCATGAATAAATGTGATACCTGTGTGGTAGTGGTGGTGGTGGTAACATGAATAAATGTGATACTGTGTGATGGTGGCGGTGGTATCATGAATAAATGTGATCTGTTCTCTCTGGAATAGCTGTTCTCATGATGGAGGATGAGGAACTGGATAGCCAGCTGGATAACTGCCCATCGATGACCTCTGAACCACAAGTTTATATCATCCACCTTCCGCTCTCCCCGCTGACTGTAGTGGCTTTGGATAATCTGCAGTTTGGGAAGTCAGGTATGTGTGTGCTTGTGTGTGTGTGTGCATATGATTGCTGTGTGTTATGTTCATTATCTGGTTTGTTTATGATCTAGGGGCCAGATCTAGGACCAAGCCAGATCAAGATAGCAACCAGGCAATAGTCTGGGAAGTCAAGGGAGCTTGTCGCATCACCTCATTTGTTGGGTCCTAGAATATGTACAGGCCTAACACTTCACATCCTACTGGCAGTTTCTGCAATGGGACCACATTTACCTGTCTTCATTTGGGAACAGAATACTCTA
Source organism: Cepaea hortensis (assembly GCA_963921405.1). Taxonomy (NCBI): domain Eukaryota; kingdom Metazoa; phylum Mollusca; class Gastropoda; order Stylommatophora; family Helicidae; genus Cepaea; species Cepaea hortensis. The sequence goes on from OY992896.1 coordinate 3,095,759, forward strand.
TTGATCACTTTCACATGATGTGATAGTAGGTTGTGAGGTCAGAAGGCCAGGGAAAGCTCTCACATTGGCAGAGATTTGTAGCACCTCTTTGTCGTGCAGCCTACCCACAGGCTGGATGCCCCGCCTGACAATCGTGTCCAGGATTGCCATGTGGTACAGCCTACCCACAGGCTGGATGCCCCGTCTGACAATCGTGTCCAGGATTGCCATGTGGTACAGCCTACCCACAGGCTGGATGTCCCGTCTGACAAACGTGTCCAGGATTGCCATGTGGAGAGGGCAAGAAGAGCTCCACAAGTTCTAGCAGAGATGGTACTTTGTACTGGGCTGGGAGCGAAGTCTGCACCAGCCTCACTCTAATAGATGCAAACTCTCTTCAGTTCTCAGATGATCTCAGAGTTAACACAAGAGTTACAACTCAAGTCTTCCAGAGGATTGATAGCCAACCAGGCGTAACTGCCAAATGATATACGGAACTCATCTTATCTTGTTCCTCTTGTACCATACGATGTCGAGGTGAAGTATAAACAGCAGGAGAATACCCGTTTATGGGCTTCATGTATCGAAATTTCCATGGACTCTGCTATTCCCTCTGTCCATCATTTATGTGGTCGGCCTTTTCTTCTGCTTCCATTTGGTCTGTACATCATTGCTTTTTCTGGTATACTGTTAGTTAGTAATCTATTTACATGACCAAACCATTTGACTTCTAATAAAAATCCACCGCTGCTATAACTCCCACTTTAGTACTTCTTAGTTTTTCTACGAGCAGTATGAAAATTCCCTGCCGTCTTGCTAGGCCAGTCGTAGCTTTATGACAAAAATCTGACCAAGGGGAGTCCATACCCCCTGGCGAGCCAGAGCCCCAAGGGCCCATGACCTCACAGTCATGGTTTCCCAGTCTACACCACGGGGAGATGGGGTTGACAAGTCTGCGGGTCATCAGCAGGTTACTAATTTTCACTTTTCACCCCTCCTGGGAGAGGCTAGCTGATCCTAACCCTGCTGGCTGCAGGACCAGGCGCAGTCCATACCTTGTAGACCTTGATATACTAGAACTTACAACTCAAAATAGCTTGTTTGGTGTTTTTAATTTCTTTTAGTAAATTTTATTATTGATACATTCCTTGATCTGTGACCTGGGTTTGGTCAAACAGCATGATAGTGTTACATTCCTCTTCCTTGTAGTCAATGCTACAGATACAGAATATGTCAGCAAAGTTCTGGTGCATCTGCTACATTCACTTCCTGTCCCTGCCACACTCGCCAGGATTGTGGCCAAAAGTGAGGCCAAACTGTGTGAAGGGGTTGCAGATTATCTCAAGTATTGGACAAGTGGAAAGGTATGAGTGTTATGTCTGTGTGTAATTTTATCACTTTTTGGTTTTGTCATTATTACTATCTGTCCCTGTATTGTGTTGACAGCAACATAAACTATATCTTGTTTCCAACAAAAGCATATATTTTCAATAATTGTGTAAGACAGGGATTTTTCTTAAAATGTGTCATCATACATCGTGTTGCTCTGCAGTTTCCTTAAACCTGTGCCAGTGCATCCAATTTCAAGAAGCACTTTTATTTGGGCTAGCTTTCCCTTTAGCTTTTGGACACATCATGAGAAGACAAAAACTGGAACATTTGACAACTGTAAAGATTTGTGAAAAGAGAGATAGAAGGAGTCAACGAGAGAACATTGTGGACAGTTTTGTGTCATGGCACGGAAGGGAGTCAACACATGAATTGATCCATGCCATCGGAGATCGCAATTTGTGGAGAGGCATGATCACCCATGCCAGCCAGCAAGCCACTGGATGATGGTAGCTTTCCCCAGCCGTTGACTGTCCTCAGCCTCTCCACGCTGCAGCAGGTTAGTGTATCACTTCACCTGGTTCCTATCCCACATGGAAGACCCTACCAGAACCTGTGCTACCATCGGCATAGCTCTTAGGGTGATTGGAACACACAAGTCCGTTTACCACATCAAGATGGAGACACATCAGAGGGAAGAGCAGGTGTGAGTCATGCTTTGGGTGTTTACAGATCTGCAACTTGAGGATATTATACTTGCAATGATTGTTGCATATCCTTTACAGGATGTAGCAGTCAACCCCGGCATTGTTTTTACTGTTTGTGATTCCTGGGTAAGTTTACGTTCAGTATTTTGTCATCACTTTCTGAATGACCAACACTCATACTTTTGTATAGAAACCAACACATGATGGATGATCTGCTTCCGAATTGCCCGAAGCTGTGTTTCAAACCCTGTGTGTGCAATTTATGAATTCATTCGTAACCCCTTCGCCACAGAGATTCTGGGGTAGTAACATTTATAGCTAGTCTTCTCAGGTAAGGGTGTAACACAAGGATGGTGGTGTACATGTTTAACTTCCCTAGATAGTTGCGGATGAATAGACAACTGCTTGGGCCAAGTTTACAGATGGGCAAACCTACCCACAACATAATGTATAGTTCATGTGATTCTGGTATACAAACACTTGAATCCTCACCAGCACTAGAGAGTTTGTGCACTGTGCTGAGACTCTGTGCCTGTGATCTGCAGGAAGAAACTGCTGCACTTATGGTGATGTGTTTGTGAAATGAAGGCCAGTGTATGCAAGCAGAGATGACTATTTGAAAGCTTGGTCCATGATTAGAGAATCATATCGAGGGAAGCATATCAGCTATTCCGTGTCACTTCTGTATACATCCCCTGGATAACCTCTGTTTTTTTTTTTTTCCGGTGAATATATTATGAAAAAGTAAAGAGCAAATTGTATAATTTTTTTAGGTAGTCACCACTGCGTTCAGTGCAAGTCCTCCAGAGCCGATAAAGTCCTTCGATTCCTGTAAAAAAATCAACTCAGGGGTCACTACTCAGTTTGCCTGACCCGGTCACAAACAGTCTATCACAGAAGTCACACCGTTTTGAAACTCCCTACTCCACTCAAACACTTGCTAGACTGACAGGCATGCATCACCATACTGTACCTTCATTCGTCGATGAATTTATATATGTTTCACCCGTTCACTGATCAAACAACAGATAACAGAACGCTGCTCCTCTTTGGTGCATGTCAAAAGTCGGGAGGCCATCTTTAAACTGTTCTTATGACATCACTCAGTTCATCTGCACTGTGATGTCATGTACCGAACATTCTTGACATCCATAAAAACAATATTAACAGGTTACAAGACAATTGCATGGTTATTGTCATTTCTATCACACTTGTAAGGTTTTCATGTGAAGCCACCTTGTACATAGCTTAATCTTTCAAGTACTCAGCATTCTTTGTATTTCCTTTCTAGCTGAACCAGAATAAATCTCTAACCCAGCCACTACCAGCCACTATATTTGGGAAGTTCACATCTGCTCTCATGAGTCAGCACTTTGGGTTGAAGAGTGCAAATGTTTCTATGAGACTTTCCAATCAAATTCAACGAATGAGCAACCAGGACCGGCTGATTGCCCTGCGACAGGTCCTGCTGTACGCCAGGGACACTCTGCGGACCTCACAGGTTGGTGATTGTTCTGTTGAAAGCCTGTATGTTGTTGTCAATAGATTGCATTGACAGGACATTTTGTAACAGTTGTGTTTGTAAAAATATTTAAGCAGTATAATTGGCATAACAGTTTGGGGAAACTTAAATCTGTTGATTGTTATTTCTGTTCACACTTGACAGATTACCCCACACAAGCACACACACAACAGAATGTCACATTAGGATCTGACACTAAGTTCTTTTTTCCTTTCTTTTATTTCTGTATTCTTTTCTGTTTGTCTGCCACTGTCTAACTAGTGAACAATGACATGACTTTCTAGTGTACGCATGCAATATATTTTATGTCCATGCACGCCTGCATTTGTTGCCCGCCTAAGTGAGGGAAAGATTGGCCAACTTTAAAAAGTCTTTTTTTTTTTAAAATAACTATAGTAACCAGTCTTTTAACATTAGTAACTATAGTAACCAGTCTTGTAACTTGATAACTATAGTAACCAGTTTTTTAACATTGGTAACTATAGTAATCAGATTTTTAACATTGATAACTATAGTGACCAGTTCTTTGACATTGATAACTATAGTGACCAGTCTTTTAACATTTATAACTATAGTAACCAGTCTTTTAACATTGATAACTATAGTAACCAGTCTTTTAACATTGATAACTATAGTAACCAGTCTTTTAACATTGATAACTATAGTGACCAGTCTTTTAACATTGATAACTATAGTGACCAGTCTTTTAACATTGATAAATATAGTAACCAGTGTTTTAACATTGATAACTATAGTGACCAGTCTTTTAATATTGATGACTATAGTAACCAGTTCTCTAACATTGATAACTATAGTAACCAGTTCTCTAACATTGATAACTATAGTAACCAGTCTTTTAACATTTATAACTATAGTAACCAGTTTTTTAACATTGATAACTGTAGTGACCAGTCTTTTAACATTGATAACTATAGTGACCAGTCTTTTAACATTGATAACTATAGTAACCAGTATTTTAACATTGATAACTATAGTAACCATTTCTCTAACATTGATGACTATTGTACCTAGTCCTTTAACATTGATAACTATAGTAACCAGTGTGTTGCCGGAGCCCATAAGGGAAGCAAAGAATAGCAACACTGTAGCCTACCACGCATGTCGTAAGAGGCGACTAAGGAGGCTATGGTTCAGTCGCCCTGCTACTGAGTGAGTGCGTGGCGCGACACTGTGAGCTGTGAGTTTCGTGTGAAAGGCTTTTGAATCTGCCCGAGGTTTTTTTGAATGTGACTGCATGTTCGGAGTGATGGCAGCTGGCTATGTCCCAGAGTTGACCGGTTTTTGCCTTATGCGGAAATGCGTGGCTGCTGGGCTTCTGGTTGACTGCCACTGCCATCGACGATGAACTGTATTTTCGTGGACTGTGTGGGTGAACATCTAGGAAACATCCAGATGGGAAAATGACTGCCGATCCCATCAGAGATAAACTGGATGTTTCGTGGGGGACTATTGTGTTGACATTCTGGCGGCGGCATTATGCACAGTGTATCTGTGCGGGCTGTTGTTGTCGAGACTCCTGTCTTTTCCACTTTTCACATTGGGCAGTGGGGAGCGTTTTATGTGATATTCACTGGCACAGGAACGGAGCATAATGGGGACGACCCGTTGCTGTGAAGTTGGAACTGTAACTAACTAACTAACTATAGTAACCAGTCTTTAAATATTGATAACTAAAGTAACCAGTCTTTTAACATTGATAACTATAGTGACCAGTTCTCTAACATTGATAACTATAGTAACCAGTTCTCTAACATTGATAACTATAGTAACCAGTTCTCTAACATTGATAACTATAGTAACCAGTTCTCTAACATTGATAACTATAGTAACCAGTTCTCTAACATTGATAACTATAGTAACTAGTTCTCTAACATTGATAACTATAGTAACCAGTTCTCTAACATTGATAACTATAGTAACCAGTTCTCTAACATTGATAACTATAGTAACCAGTTCTCTAACATTGATAACTATAGTAACCAGTTCTCTAACATTGATAACTATAGTAACCAGTTCTCTAACATTAATGTCCTCAGAGAGTTGCTTGTTTGGAGACCGTCACCACCTACCTGGGTGTAGCGTCGTCGTTGCTTGAGCACATTCATGAGGAGAGTCAGAGCAACGGAAGCAACTCTTCATCCTGGATCAACACCCTGAGACCATCTAAGGCTGATGTAGATGATGATGATCTGAATGATTCAGGCTCTGAAGCTGCTGTGTTTGATGTGCTCTTCTCTCAGTTTATGACCTCATCCTCTGCAAGCCTCATCGCTGATGCCTGCAAGTGTGTACTTCAGGACCCAGAGCTGAAATCTTGGTTGATTAAAACTGTCCCGGGTGTTCTTGTTGCTGGTAGCAAGAAGTCACCTAAACAACAACACAGACTTGCTCATGTAGGCTCTATATCTGAATGTGTGTCAGAGTTTGTCAGCAACGTCATCACCGTGGCCAGACAAGGTTGCTGGATAAAGTCTGAGACTAGCCTGGTGGAGGAGTATGTCAAGCTAGCACTGGAGGGCCTTCTCAGCCAAAGACTGTCACCTAAACTGGAAGGAGTTTGTGCACAGATGCTGGAGTCCTTGAGTCCACTGCTGACTCTCAGAACTCTTTCCAAATGTGTGGTTCAGTTTCTACAGCTCCCATTGTCATATTTCCTAGGTGAAGGGTCCAGTGATGTTGAAAATGTCAGATCGAGCGCTGACACGCCGTCGTGTCGAGCTCTGTGTGAACTTTTGAAACATTTGAAAGTGTTGCTGGAAAGTGAGCCCTTGTTTGTCAGTCAGCAACAAATGTCCAGGTTGTTGTCTCCAGGGAATGAACTTGATCTCGATTCTAGAGAATTGGTCCTCGATGGAAACAGGGTATTGACCAGTGAACTCACGTCTGGTACTCGGTTACATGTATTTAAGAAACATGAACGCAGACTACCAGGATGCGTACAGATTAGAACTACATTCAGATTTGAGGATAGTTCAGGGCAAATGATTTCTTCGTTTGCTCCAGTGTTTCTTTTGTTGCCACATTGTGAGAATGAGCATTTGATAGAGTTTGTAGTGTTTGCCTTGAACCACATACCTGAGACAGCTCCACTCATCCAGCCAACCTTGTTTGACCAACTGTACAAGAACCCTCTAACTGTGGCTGGAGATTCGCTGGGACAGCGGCTGTTTGCCTCATTGGTACACCGTGTGCGTGGATGTTTTGTGCTGTACGAGCAGTGGCTGACCAAACACGTGAACACGATCATTAAACGTGACAAGTGGTTCCTGCTGGTGACTTATCTACAATCTCATTCCACCTTTTCAGGTACGTCTGTCTTGTGTCAGTGTCATTGGGGGGCTACATTGTTGTCACAGCTGTCTGTTATAGGTGGTTACTGGTTGTGTTTGTGTCAGAGATATCGCGTGGTGATGCACTGTCTGTTGCCCAGATACCCTTGTCCCATGTAGTTATGTTTCCAGCACTCACTCACATTGTTATACATTTTTATTGTAGCTGGGTATTCACAAGCTGTTGAAGCTGTCAAGATCAAGGCCAGTTCCTGTTTGCCGACCCTGGATGTGGCCAGATTTTCAGAAAGCCTGCCATGTTGGAAGATTCTCTCATTGGCAGTGCACAGGAATGGTATGATTACCCCTTCTTTCACCATCATCATCAGTATCGCCATCATCATCAGCATCACCATCGCCAGCATCACCATCGCCATCATCAGAATCATCATCACCACCATCGCCATCATCAGAATCATCGCCATCATCAGAATCATCATCGCCATCATCAGAATCATCGTCACCACCATCGCCATCATCAGAATCATTGTCACCACCATCGCCATCATCATCATCAGTATCGCCATCATCATTAGCATCGCCATCGTCATCATCAGAATCACTGTCACCACCATCAGAATCATCGTCACCACCATCGCCACCATCATCATCATCATTGGCATCACCATTGCCATCATCAGAATCATCGTCACCATCATCGTCATCACCACCACTTTTCATTAACTCATTTTCCAATGCATTTACAATTCATGTATTGCTTGTGATTAACCTAGTGAAAGGTGAGTGAATGAGATCATGCATGACTCGAGTGAGATAAGAAAGTTGTGTGAATGAGATCATGCATGACTCGAGTGTGATCAGAAAGTTGTGTGAATGAGATCATACAAGACTCGAGTGAGATAAGAAAGTTGTGTAAATGAGATCATGCATGACTCGAGTGAGATCAGAAAGTTGTGTGAATGAGATCATGCATGACTCGGGTGAGATCAGAAAAGCAGTATGTTAGGCGGGTCTGCCCGATTCCTTACCATTTGAAAATAAAGTTTGTTCATTCATTCATCATCATCTCTATCATCATCATGTGACATCTCCACATAGAAGGGTGGCTGTAATGAGCCACCAATGCCCTCTGTCCTGCGTCTGCACCACACACTTTCTCAGATTTCTGGATGTTGTTCACCCATATGTAGCATTGTCTTCCTTTTGCACACCTTCTCCTCACCTGTCCCCCATAGCATCCCTTAACAAGGATCTGTGTCTCTCTGTATGCAGTACCTGGAGTAGTGCTGTAGTAACTGAAGTAGTACTGTAGTAACTGAAGTAGTACTGTAGGAATACCTGAAATAGTTCTTTTGTTGTATCTGAAGTAGTTCTGTAGTAGAACCTGAAGTAGTACTGTAGTACATTCAGGATTTGCCTCAGTCCCAGATGTAATGCTTCTTTGTTATCTTTCTGCCAGGATATTTCTTCTAGTTTGCCCTGACTTTGTTTTTCCATTGTTGAGTTTTTTTGCACCGTACAATAGGAGAGAGAAAATGTGACGCTTGATGCGACACTTGTGTAGAGTCAGTGTCACACTGGGAGAGGGGGTGGGTGGTGATGGAGGTCTCCAAGGCCGAGTAGTTCATCCACCTACATTGTGTTGCGGAGGTCTCCATGGCTGGGTGGTTCAACCACCTACCTCATTTTGCGGAGGTTGTGAGTCTGATTCCTGGCTCCATCGACCAGTTTACGGCTTCAGTTTTCTCTGAGGCTCCTGGGGGTTGTCGCTGGAGCGATGGGGTTCATACTTTTTGTGAAATTTCTCGGCAGTCCACCCTGTGGAAAGAGATTTTCAAATTGGATAAAACCTGGTGCTATGAACTGGCCTTAAAATCCCATATTTTAAATCTGGGAATGTGGCACTTGATCACAGCCACTGTCTGGCCGAGTGAGTGGTGGGGTCAGCATTGTTGTCAGTTGTGAATGATATTGTGTGAGGTTTTATAGTGGAGTCAGTATTCTGTGAACTGATAGAGTGGCACCCAATGGTTTGTGTGGTGACACACTAGGATCATTGATGTGTAGTGATACAGTCTGATCATTGGTGTGTGGTGATACAGTGGTGGGGGTGTCATTGGTGTGTGGTGATATAGTGGGGTCATTGGTATGACAGTGGGGTCATTGGTGTGTGGTGTGACAGTGGGGTCATTGGTGTGTGATGATAGTTTGAAGTGGGACCACTGGTTGATAAGATGGTAGAGTGGGAACGATGTTGTATGAGATGATACCACAAGGCCATTGGTGTGTGGAGTGACAGGGACCACAAGTTTGTGTGGCATGACTCTGACGCCACAGTTTCATAAATCACTGTCACTCATCTAGCACTGTAAGGGCATCTTTTCTTGTGTGACAGATCCACAATCTTTTCCTGTGTGACAGATCCACAGTTCCAAAGGTTGTTGGTGGATACTATCACATGCCACGTGAGAAAGCATGAGATTTGTCAGCAGCTGCATTTTGATGTCCTGAGGATCGCATCCGGATTCTGTGAATGGGAGAACTCTGGAGCAACGCAAGGGGGTCAGAGTTCAGAAGCATTAATCCTTGACCTAGTTCTGGACTATCTGACTTACCTGATTACAGAAGGAAGCACAGGGAACAGAGACTTGGAGGAGTACATCGTGGACATAGCTTTACACCTGGTAATTCTGTCAACTGTGGTGTATTTGTTGGTTGTGTCATTCAGCTGATGTGTGTGTGTTGGTTGTGTCTGTCAACTGTTGTGTGTGTGGGTTGTGTCTGTCAGCTGTTGTGTGTGTTGATTGTGTTTGTCAACTGTTGTGTGTGTTGGTTGTGTCTGTCAGCTGTTGTGTGTGTGGGTTGTGTCTGTCAGCTGTTGTGTGTGTGTGTGGGGGGGGGGTTGTGTCTGTCAACTGTTGTGGGTGTGGATTGTGTCTGTCAGCTGTTGTGTGTGTTCATTGTGTCTGTCAGCTGTTGTGTGTGTTGGTTGTGTCTGTCAGCTGTTGTGTGTGTTGGTTGTGTCTGTCAGCTGTTGTGTGTGTTGGTTGTGTCTGTCAACTGTTGTGTGTGTTGGTTGTGTCTGTCAGCTGTTGTGTGTGTTGGTTGTGTCTGTCAACTGTTGTGTGTGTTGGTTGTGTCTGTCAGCTGTTGTGTGTGTTGGTTGTGTCTGTCAACTGTTGTGTGTGTTCATTGTGTCTGTCAACTGTTGTGTGTGTTGGTTGTGTCTGTCAACTGTTGTGTGTGTGGGTTGTGTCTGTCAACTGTTGTGTGTGTTGGTTGTGTCTGTCAACTGTTGTGTGTGTTGGTTGTGTCTGTCAGCTGTTGTGTGTGTTGGTTGTGTATGTCATCTGTTGTGTGTGTTGGTTGTGTCTGTCAGCTGTTGTGTGTGTGGGTTGTGTCTGTCAGCTGTTGTGTGTGTGTGGGGGGGGGGGGTTGTGTCTGTCAACTGTTGTGGGTGTGGATTGTGTCTGTCAGCTGTTGTGTGTGTTCATTGTGTCTGTCAGCTGTTGTGTGTGTTGGTTGTGTCTGTCAGCTGTTGTGTGTGTTGGTTGTGTCTGTCAACTGTTGTGTGTGTTGGTTGTGTCTGTCAACTGTTGTGTGTGTTGGTTGTGTCTGTCAGCTGTTGTGTGTGTTGGTTGTGTCTGTCAACTGTTGTGTGTGTTGGTTGTGTCTGTCAGCTGTTGTGTGTGTTCATTGTGTCTGTCAACTGTTGTGTGTGTTGGTTGTGTCTGTCAACTGTTGTGTGTGTGGGTTGTGTCTGTCAACTGTTGTGTGTGTTGGTTGTGTCTGTCAACTGTTGTGTGTGTTGGTTGTGTCTGTCAGCTGTTGTGTGTGTTGGTTGTGTATGTCATCTGTTGTGTGTGTGGGTTGTGTCTGTCATCTGTTGTGTGTGTGGGTTGTGTCTGTCAACTGTTGTGTGTGTGGGTTGTGTCTGTCAACTGTTGTGTGTGTTGGTTGTGTCTGTCAACTGTTGTGTGTGTTGGTTGTGTCTGTCAGCTGTTGTGTGTGTTGGTTGTGTCTGTCAACTGTTGTGTGTGTTGGTTGTGTCTGTCAGCTGTTGTGTGTGTTGGTTGTGTCTGTCAACTGTTGTGTGTGTTCATTGTGTCTGTCAACTGTTGTGTGTGTTGGTTGTGTCTGTCAACTGTGTGTGTGGGTTGTGTCTGTCTACTGTTGTGTGTGTTGGTTGTGTCTGTCAACTGTTGTGTGTGTTGGTTGTGTCTGTCAGCTGTTGTGTGTGTTGGTTGTGTATGTCATCTGTTGTGTGTGTTGGTTGTGTCTGTCAACAGTTGTGTGTGTGTTCATTGTGTCTGTCAGCTGTTGGTTGTGTCTGTAAACTGTTGTGTGTGTTCATTGTGTCTGTCAACTTTTGTGTGTGTTGGTTGTGTCTGTCAACTGTTGTGTGTGTTGGTTGTGTCTGTCAGCTGTTGTGTGTGTGTGGGTTGTGTCTGTCAGCTGTTGTGTGTGTGGATTGTGTCTGTCAACTGTTGTGTGTGTGTTGGTTGTATCTGTCAAGTGTTGTGTGTGTGTTCATTGTCTGTCAACTGTTGTGTGTGTTGGTTGTGTCTGTCAACTGTTGTTTGTGTTGGTTGTGTCTGTCAGCTGTTGTGTGTGTTGGTTGTGTCTGTCAACTGTTGTGTGTGTGGGTTGTGTCTGTCAACTGTTGTGTGTGTTGATTGTGTCTGTCAGCTGTTGGTTGTGTCTGTCAACTGTTGTATGTGTTGGTTGTGTCTGTCAACTGTTGTGTGTGTGTTCATTGTGTCTGTCAGCTGTTGTATGTTTTGTGTCAACTGTTGTGTGTGTGTTCATTGTCTGTCAGCTGTTGTGTGTGTTGGTTGTGTCTGTCAACTGTTGTGTGTGTTGGTTGTGTCTGTCAACTGTTGTGTGTGTTGGTTGTGTCTGTCAACTGTTGTGTGTGTTCATTGTGTCTGTCAACTGTTGTGTGTGTTGGTTGTGTCTGTCAGCTATTGTATGTGCTTGTTGTGTCTGTCAGCTGTTGTGTGTGTTGGTTGTGTCTGTCAGCTGTTGTGTGTGTTGGTTGTGTCTGTCAGCTGTTGTGTGTGTTGGTTGTGTCTGTCAACTGTTGTGTGTGTGGGTTGTGTCTGTCAGCTGTTGTGTGTGTGGGTTGTGTCTCTCAACTGTTGTGTGTGTTCATTGTGTCTGTCAGCTGTTGTGTGTGTTGGTTGTGTCTGTCAACTGTTGTGTGTGTTGGTTGTGTCTGTCAACTGTTGTGTGTGTGTTCCTTGTGTCTGTCAACTGTTGTGTGTGTTGGTTGTTTCTATCAACTGTTGTGTGTGTTGGTTGTGTCTGTCAGCTATTGTATGTGTTGCTTGTGTCTGTCAACTGTTGTGTGTGTGGGTTGTGTCTGTCAGCTATTGTGTGTGTTGGTTGTGTCTGTCAGCTGTTGTGTGTGTTGGTTGTGTCTGTCAACTGTTGTGTGTGTTGGTTGTGCCTGTCAACAGTTGTGTGTGTGTTCATTGTGTCTGTCAACTGTTGTGTGTGTTGGTTGTGTCTGTCAGCTGTTGTGGGTGTGGATTGTGTCTGTCAACTGTCGTGCATGTTGGTTGTGTCTGTTGACAGCTGTTTGTTAATTGTATCATCTTGTTGTTTTCTTGAACATCCTTAGTTGTGGGCAGGGCCAGCCACCGTCTGTCTCTAGCTACAGATCACACTGGATGTTTACAAATAAGGAGCCTGATTGTATACACCCTCTGATCCTGGGGTGGGAGATAGAAAGAATGTCTGACCTTCTCAAATATGGTTTTAAAATAATAAACAGGGAGGACACATGCACATCAAACGTGTCTGCAGTTACAAATGAACATGAGTAGGCTGAATGTGCCAGTGCTGAGGCTGAGTTTGAGAAGTGTAAAACCTGGCCACACAACAAAATATGTTCACGTATACTGTTCTGGCTTACACACATGTGGATCCTCGCTGGTGCTACTGAATGCATGCACTGAGCTGAGATTCTCCTGGTGTGTTTTATAGCAGGAGTCGGGAGCACTTATGGAGGGCTTCTGAGAGTTACAGTGATCATGAACCATCCACTTATGGGGGATATCTGGGTACAGTCACAGTGATCCTATATAATCCACTTATGGGGGATATCTTGGTACAATCTCGGTGATCGTGTGAAGCAAACTATTGATACTTGTCTGGTTATACCCATGGCCACAGTTGACTTCACCTGTATGTGACCTGAAATCTTCAACAGGTGCCACAGCTGGTCAAGTCTGCCTGGACATCACTGCTGACCAGTTGGGAACGCCTGGTGCAGGAGGCCTTGAGGTAGATGTGTGACCTGTTCTTGTTGTGGTTGTTGTCATGGTTGTTGTTGTGGTTCTTGTTGTGGTTGTTGTTGTGGTTGTTGTTGTGGGTCTTGTTGTGGTTCTTGTGGTTGTTGTGGTTCTTGTTGTGGTTGTTGTCGTGGGTCTTGTTGTGGTTGTTGTTGTGGTTGTTCTCCTCTTGAGGCACGGAAGACATTCCCTGTGATAGTCATGTTGTGTCTGGGACTCGCTATGTTCTTCTGTTGTGTATAGTCATGTTTTGTCTGGAACCCGCTATGTTCTTCTGTTATGTATAGTCATGTTTTGTCTGGGACCCGCTATGTTCTTCTGTTATGTATAGTCATGTATTGTCTGGGACCCGCTATGTTCTTCTGTTATGTATAGTCATGTATTGTCTGGGACTCGCTATGTTCTTCTGTTGTGTATAGTCATGTATTGACTGGGACCCGCTATGTTCTTCTGTTATGTATAGTCATGTATTGTCTGGGACTCGCTATGTTCTTCTGTTATGTATAGTCATGTATTGTCTGGGACTCGCTATGTTCTTCTGTTGTGTATAGTCATGTATTGTCTGGGACTCGCTATGTTCTTCTGTTGTGTATAGTCATGTTTTGTCTGGGACCCGCTATGTTCTTCTGTTGTGTACAGTATGTTTTGCAATGTCCACGTGTGCAGCTGTGTATGTCATCATGACTTCTGCCACCTCCCATCTCCCTCAGGAGGAATGGCCCTCAGCCAACCCATGCCATGTAGTCTGGTTGAGGATTGGGTGGATGTTGTAGCTACAGTTATCTATGGGGTGAGGTAGCCAGTGACACTCCGGTCCCCCTTACCTGTTACAATATGAATGTCAGTTAAGTGTTGTTTTTTGCTTCTCTGACAGGCCCCATCACACACTGGTGATATAATCATTTACCTGTCTTCATTCCTCTTCTACTCTAGGGTGTGCATTGACAGAAGGCCTTTCTATCTTGTAGACAGGACATTTGGCACACACTCACACACCATCCAGGTTTGCTGGAGCACAGTCAGTGAGAAGTCTTGTCAATAGAACTGAGCTCAGACACTAACAGTCTGGCCTGAGGTTGGGGCTGTGATGGTGACCTGGCAGTGACTGGAGGGCTGCACAACCAGACATGTGGTGTAACTGGTTCACAGAGTGTGCTGTGGAAACAGGCATGTCCTTGGTGGGGTGGCTAGCATGGGTTAACAGGGTGGAGATTGCCAGCATATCATGGATTGTCTACCCAGGGCATACAGGATGGGGGACAGTGAACAGGCTGATAGATTGGCTGCTGCTGTCCTTCTAGGAGAAGACCTACTGTATAATACAGCGTGGAGGATTTCTGAAATCAAGGGCAGAGAGCAACTGAACAGACAGAGTGTCTATATCAGAAGAGAGCGAGTAGAGGACAGGCCAGACGAACTTGTCATCACATTGCTACTGGAATATTTAGCATGAACCTCTTGAGTTTGAGAAGTGTCAAACTTCTTGTGAAGAGGGGGAGACACAGCATTTGGGAGGATATCCAGGCTGCGGTGATGCTAGTTCTGAACTTCAGTGTTCTGACACTGACACCAGGAGGCAGGTAGCCGACTTCTCTGGCACCTGATGTCTCAGAACTGCATCTGTACAGTATGTTAACAACATCCAGGAATGAGACCTCTCCTTCTTCTTCTTCTTCTTCTTCTTCTTCAGTGTTCCGAGCCATTGAGGTTCTTTGCTGCAAATACAATCTGTCTCCATTCGTCTCTCTGGTGGACCTTCTCTTGCCAGTCGTTGATTCCAAGTGCTTGTAGGTCTGTATATATATTATCTCTCCACCGTCTTCTTGGTCTACCACGGGGTCTACGGTCATTTATTTCCTGAGTGTAAGCGAGTTTTGTTTGAGACAGCAACTTTAAATGTACGAGGTTGCTTCAAATGAAAACCTTAATAGTGCAATGGAAATTACAATAACCCTGTCATTGTCTTGTAACCTGTCAATATTGGTGTTATGGGTGTCAAGAGTGTTAAGTATGTGACATCATGGTGCAGATTAACATGTTGACGTCGTAAGGACAGTTTAAAGATGGCTGTCCCGCTTTTGACATGCACCAAAGAGGAACAAGGTTCTGTTAACCATTTTTTTGGAGGACTTGCATTGAATGCAGTGGTGACTACATTGAAAAAGATACATTTGTTCTTTTTTCAAAATATAATTACCAAAAAATAAGTATTTATGGTTTTCGTTTGAAGCCCCCTCAACCATATTTTGTTTCATAGACACATCTATACACACATGTGAGTGCATTTATGTCTGATGTTATTCTACCCGCAGGCACAGACTGATGGATGGCAGGATACTCAAGCTTGTTACCAGCTTGGCAGAACACATTCTCCCCCTGGACACACAAGTCAGGGCTCAGGACTCAATCGGTTCAACACTCAGTGCAGCACAGCAGCTGTTTGATCAGTGTGTGGGTCACCCCATGTTTCACTCTGTGATCACCTCAGGAGAGTTCACTAGTGTCAAAGGTAAGCATTGATGTCACCTCATGTTTGATCAGACCAGTGTGTGGGGCAGCCCATGTTTGATCAGATCAGTGTGTGGGGCAGCCCATGTTTGATCAGATCAGTGTGTGTGGCACCCCATGTTTGATCAGATCAGTGTGTGGGGCAGCCCATGTTTGATCAGATCAGTGTGTTTGACACCCCATGTTTGATCAGACCAGTGTGTGGGGCAGCCCATGTTTGATCAGATCAGTGTGTGGGGCAGCCCATGTTTGATCAGATCAGTGTGTGTGGCACCCCATGTTTGATCAGATCAGTGTGTGGGGCAGCCCATGTTTGATCAGATCAGTGTGTGTGGCACCCCATGTTTGATCAGATCAGTGTGTGGGGCAGCCCATGTTTGATCAGATCAGTGTGTGGGGCAACCCATGTTTGATCAGATCAGTGTGTGGGGCAGCCCATGTTTCACACTGATCACCTCAGGAGAGTTGACTGGTGTATAGTATACCTGTACATCTCCAGTAGAGCAGTTGGTGGGACCAGACAGGGCACTTGAGTACAGGCAAGCCTCTCTCATTTAAAGTTAGCAGATACGGTCATTGGAATATGGAGTGTTGGGCCATCAAATTTTGTTTTTTTATGTCCATATATTTACAGCTGTGCTGTATGGCTCTGAAACCTGTAGTACAACGAAAGGAGACAAAGCCTTGTTACAAACCTTTGAGAACAAAATTTTAAGGCTCATCTTTGGACCCATTAGGGATACACAAAGTGGAGAGTGGAAAAGAAGAAGTAACAAAGACATTTATGATCTGTTTAAGTCCCCGCTAATCACTGGTATCATGAAGGTTAATAGACTACAATGGCTGGGGCATATAGAAAGAATGGAAGATAATAGGGAAACAAAACTCGCTTACACTCAGGAAATAAATGACCGTAGACCCCGAGGTAGACCAAGAAGGCGGTGGAGAGATAATACATGTACAGACCTACAAGCACTTGGAATCAACGACTGGCAAGAGAAGGTCCACCAGAGATACGAATGGAGACGGATTGTATTTGCAGCAAAGAACCTCAATGGCTCGGAACGCTGAAGAAGAAGAAGATATATTTACAGGACATTGCTGTCAACACCAGCATTTTACTGCTGTTGTTATCTATTCTAGGCAGTGAAATAGGAAGTGTGGTGGTTGGTTCCCTTCCTCACTTCCTGTCCTTGCCACGCAGCTGTGGTCACAAGAAGCCACACGGGACATCAAAGCCAGGAGTACAGGACATCAGCTCTCACAAACAGCCAGTGTTTGCCAGGCCACAGATGTTGATGTCCCAGACTAGACACCAGGTCACAGGTGTTGATGTCCCAGATTATACACCAGGCCACAGATGTTGATGTCCCAGACTATACACCGGACAACATGTTGATGTCCCAGACTAGACACCAGGTCACAGGTGTTGATGTCCCAGATTATACACCAGGCCACAGATGTTGATGTCCCAGACTATACACCGGACAACATGTTGATGTCCCAGACTATAGAGCAGGCGACATGGAACAGGAAGAAGATGTTTGTTTTGTCCTGGTGATGAGATGTAGTGTTTGTCTTGTTATTTCTGAACACCTTGAGTTCTGGACTGTTGGCAATATTTTTGACTGCTGTCATTTATCAAATGTGTGCAGTAACATCCTGTAAACTTTGAACCTGCGACTTATCAATCGTGGTTCTTCATGTTGTGTTGGGAGTAGGGGTTGACTTAGCGCTCAGTGATCTGCGTTTTCTGTCTGTGAACAGGACAGTGCACATGAGGTTGTCCCTGTCCTCCACAATTTGTCTTGTAAGATTGCTCTTGTGGTCCATATTTCCATTCTCCGCCTGTCAAATTCTGGACAACCTTGTAGGCTGCGCTGTGAAGGTTACCTTGGAGCTCCATGGCCACAAGAGGCAGTCTCTCTAGATCCATGTGATGAAGCTATGCTCTGAGTCCACCGTGTCCTCGAAGATCCACATCTAAGGATTTCTGTGTAGCTTGTTGATACTATGTATTAACCATTTGAGCTTGTGTCAGTAGTACAGTTTGTAAACTAGAATGAATAATGTACAATGTGTTGTTTCGATCTTCAGATGAGTTGGTGAAACTTGTGCACACTGCGGGGGAGTTGAACCCCTCCTGCTACAGCAGCCCAGTCCTGGAAGCTGTCCTAGCCCCTGCCTACACTGCCAGCCTCTCTCTGACAGGTAACAGTTCCATTCCTAGCCCTAGACATTCAGTGTGAGCGCCTCAGTTGACAGTACGCCATTAGTTGCAGACAGGTTGTACAGATTGTAGCATGTCAGTTGTTGGAGACCATTTGTACAGATTGTAGCATGTCAGTTGTTGGTACAGATTGTAGCATGTCAGTTGTTTAAGATATTTTGTGTATACAAACATCACCACACATGAGCTTGCTGGAAGGTTGTGTATGTAAACATCACCAGTTTCATTCACATGTCACAGTGACTACAGCTGGCCACTGAGCCCACACAGATCTCTTGGTCAGCTGGCACACCGTGCCACAGAGGTTCCTGACTGGGTAGTCCACTGTATGTGACATGCTGAACTCTGTATGTGACATGCTGAGGTCTGTGTGTGACATGCTGAACTCTGTGTGTGACATGCTGAACTCTGTGTGTGACATGCTGAACTCTATGTGTGACATACTCAGCTCTGTGTGTGACATGCTCAGCTCTGTGTGTGACATGAACTAGATGTGACATGCTGAGCTGTGTGTGTGACATGCTCAGCTCTCTGTGTGACATGTGTACTATATGTGACATGCTGAGGTCTCTGTGTGACATGCTGAACTCTGTGTGTGACATGCTGAACTCTGTGTGTGACATGCTGAACTCTGTGTGTGACATGCTCAGCTCTGTGTGTGTGACATGAACTAGATGTGACATGCTGAGCTCTGTGTGTGACATGCTCAGCTCTCTGTGTGACATGTGTACTATATGTGACATGCTGAGGTCTGTGTGTGACGTGTGTACTGTATGTGCCATGGTGAGTTCTGTGTGTGGCATTTTGTGTACTGTATGTGCCATGATGAGTTCTGTGTGTGGCATTTTGTGTACTGTATGTGCCATGAGTACTGTGTGGAACATGTTGTATACTGTAAGTGACATGTTAACTACAGATAATGACACTGAATGCCAATGATGTCAGTAAAGTGATCAGTGACACATGAGAACACATTCAGTGGGGTAGAGAGCTGCTGCTGTCATCATCATCATCATCATCATGCTTGTGTATTGCCAGTCTCTCAGTCTTGTATTCTCTGAATCCTCAGATCAACGTCTGCTGTTCATGATGAAGAGATGCAGCCAGAGCAAAGGGGCAGACTTTGAGTGGTAAGTGGGACTTGCTGCTGTCGTGTTGTTTATTGGGTGTGCTGTAGACAAGTCTTCCTGTCAATTGTATTGAATGGAGTCAGTCAGACTAGATACCCAAGACAGAAATATTGACATCTGACACCTATACAGTTATCCATTCTGTGGGGAGAGAATCACCAAGGAGGTGTGGCCATGATTGTGGATCTAGAGAGATCTGTGTAAGGGTATGGGGTACAGTCACAGAGAATATTAATGGTAAAGTGATATGGTAGGCCCGTTGATGTCGGTGTCATTCAAGCAAGTGCCCCAATACCAAGCAAGATAGGACACAGATGCCGGGAAGGTTAACCTGGTCAACAAATGCCCGCAGAAGTCAGATGTGTCGGCCTAACGGCGCAAGAACGCAGCTCTGCTGTAAACAGGCACAATGCAGTCACGTCCGAAAAAAAGAAACTCCGGATGAACGCAGAAGAAGAAGGACACAGATGTGTGACTGATTCTTACACAGCTCTGAGGTAGCATATATCAACTGTTATCAGTAGGAGCTAGTCCGTGTACAGTGCTCGACTCTAGGAGCCACGTCTCTGAGCTAGTCCATGTACAGTGGTACACTCTGGGAGCCACATCTCTGAGCTAGTCCATGTACAGTGTTACACTCTGGGAGCCACGTCTCTGAGCTAGTCCATGTACAGTGTTACACTCTGGGAGCCACGTCTCTGAGCTAGTCCATGTACAGTGTTACACTCTGGGAGCCATCTTTGAGCTCATCATCATGTGTCAGGTCCCTTGCAGATTGGCTCCTGTGATGGTTCCTCAAAGACTCTCAGTCCTCAGCCGATTCCCTTGCCCCAGGTGTCCTCCGTGTCCCGTATCCATCTACATGGTGGAGCCCCTACCACTTCTACCTGGAACCCTTCCTCCGTTCCCTGTTCTCTCCCAGCCACTGGCACATTTAACATGGCCGAGGTGTCCCAGCTTCCGTGGCTTGAGGCTGTTGATGAGCCAGCTCCCTGTCATGTTCACGTTTGCTAGAATGCCCGTACTTGTCTCCTCCTTGGTCTGCCCGCGGTATGTCAAGTGGTTGTCTGTCACGTGTCAGCATGCGTGAACTAGTGTCCATAAATATACAATGTGAGACAGTATGTGCCAAGATAATGGCACCTGTTTCTGTCTGTCTCTCTTTCTTTCTCTCTCTCTCTTTCTCTCTCTCTCTCTCTCTCTCTCTCTCTCTCTCTCTCTCTCTCTCTCTCTCTCTCTCTCTCTCTCTCTCTCTCTCTCTCTCTCTCTCTCTCTCTCTCTCTCTCATTGTTTGTATGGGTGTCAGTGGTTGGATCTATTATTCTATTGTCACTAAATTAGCCGCAGTTGTTCTATAAGCATGTAATAACTCAGCTTTTGTAACAAGTATACACATGCATTAATCCCTCTTGTAGCCCTGTGTTGTGGAGCAAGTCGGCCACGGAGCATCGGTCCGTCTCTGAAGTGCTGGGCCCCAGTTTGTACAAGCAAGCCACTAGCCAGGTGATCCTGGAACAGCTGAGTCCCGCACTCATGCAAGAGTCCATCCTAAAATTTCCTGTCAGGAGGCAGTTTTTGGTAATTACAGCGGCAGTTTTCTTTGATTGGCTGGCAGAGATGCCCACCACAGGGGAGTTGGCACATTGCTCTTGTGTGTTAAGTGTGCTGTAATGTTGTAGACTTTGTGAGACAGTGTCCTGTTGACTTGAGTCCTAGCTAGGGAATGTCCTGTTGACTGAGTCCTAGCTAGGCAGTGCCCTGTTGACTGAGTCCTTACTAGGCAATGTTCTGTTGACTTGAATCCTAGCAAGCCAATGTCCTGTTGACTTTAGTCTTAGCTGCGCAATGTCCTGTTGACTTGAGAGTCCTAGCTAGGGAATGTCTCCATAGGTCCTAATTAGAGAATGCCCCTCTATCTGGCTCCTAGAAAGATTATGTTTTACCAAATAGGTTCTAAGAATGAATGTCTCACTAAATAGGTCCCACCAGAAAATGTCTCACTAAATAGGTCCCACCAGAAAATGTCTCACTAAATAGGTCCCACCAGAAAACATCTCACTAAATATGTCCCACCAGAAAATGTCTCACTAAATAGGTCCCACCAGAAAATGTCTCACTAAATATGTCCCACCAGAAAATGTCTCACTAAATAGGTCCCACCAGAAAATGTCTCACTAAATAGGTCCCACCAGAAAATGTCTCACTAAATAGGTCCCACCAGAAAATGTCTCACCAAATAGGTCCCAACCTATCAGAATCAGAATCTGTCTTATTGAATGCAGACATTGTGGTGACTGCCACTATTATCTAGAGAACCCAGTCAGCACAACTGAAAGTATATAGGAAACTTCTCATCTGCATTGATACAGTACAGTTTGTGCGTCTGAGCCCCACAGTGTTTATCCTATACTTGATACAGCAGTTTGTGTGGAATGGTCCAAATCCCATGGTGCCTGTCCTGTATTTGATACAGCACAGTTTGTGTGGAATGGTCCAAATCCCACGGTGCCTGTCCTTTATTTGATACAGCACAGTTTGTGCGTCTGAGCCCCACAGTGTTTATCCTATACTTGATACAGCAGTTTGTGTGGAATGGTCCAAATCCCATGGTGCTTGTTCTGTATTTGATACAGCACAGTTTGTGTGGAATGGTCCAAATCCCACGGTGCCTGTCCTTTATTTGATACAGCACAGTTTGTGTGTCTGAACCCCACAGTGTTTATCCTGTACTTGATACAGCACAGTTTGTGTGGAATGGTCCAAATCCCATGGTGCCTGTCCTTTATTTGATACAGCATAGTTTGTGTGGAATGGTCCAAATCCCACAGTGCCTGTCCTGTATTTGAACTGAAATATTTAAATGCTACATCACATTTTGTTGCTGGTCAAGTTGTTTGATATGTGTGTGTGTGGTCAAGTTGTGTGGGGAATAATGTTGTAGATCACCATTACTACAACCTTGTTGTACTGTCTCCCTGGACAGAGTGATCCGATTGTTGAAGCTAGCGAGTTCAAGGGCAAGGCCACCTGCTATGATCCTAGTTTCCTGCTCAGGTTGTTTAGACAGATTCTGTCTCCAGGTATGTTGTGTCTTCATGTTTGTCATGTCTTCAACTTTGTCATGTCTTCATGTTTGTCATGTCTTTAAGTTTGTCATTTTTTCATGTTTTTCTTGACTCCTGGTTTGTCATGCTTCCATGTTTGTATGACTGGTCTCATCTTGTGAACAAACTTGTTTTGTTGCTGAAACATTTACAATACCACACTTGTGGTTGACACACGCCATGTGTGGAACTGTCACCATTTGGTAGCACTGTGATTGTACCGCTTGGTGTGACAAGGACGCAGACAGTGCATACATTTGACACAGACGTCTCTAGCAGATGATGTGGAGCATTGTTACAGCAACAAGATGTGTTTAGTACAGGCCAGGAATCACCACAGGCTCACCCACCCGGGACAGGCCAGGAATCACCACAGACTAATCCACTCATGACAGGCCAGGAATTACCACAGACTAACCCACTTGGGACAGGCTCCATGTCTGTAGACTGGTTATAGCAACAAGAGGTGGTACAGGCCAGGAATCACCACAGACTAACCCACCTGGGACAGGCCAGGAATCACCACAGACTAACCCACTTGGGACAGGCCAGGAATCACTACAGACTAACCCACCTGGGACAGGCCAGGAATCACCACAGACTAACCCACCTGGGACAGGCCAGGAATCACCACAGACTAACCCATTCGGGACAGACTCGATGTCTGTAGAATGGTTACAACAAGTTGTGGTACAGGCCAGGAATCACCACAGACTAACCCACCTGGGACAGGCCAGGAATCACCACAGACTAACCCACTTGGGATAGGCCAGGAATTGCCACAGGCTCACCCACTTAGGACAGGCCAGGAATCACCACAGAGTAACCCACTCAGGACAGGCCAGGAATCACCACAGATTAACCCACTCAGGACAGGCCAGGAATCACCACAGACTCACCCACTTAGGACAGGCCTGGAATCACCACAGATTAACCCACTCAGGACAGGCCAGGAATCACCACAGATTAACCCACTCAGGACAGGCCAGGAATCACCACAGACTAACCCACGCAGGACAGGCCAGGAATCACCACAGACTAACCCACTCAGGACAGGCCAGGAATCACCAGAGACTAACCCACCCGGGACAAACTCCATGTCTGTAGACTGGCTGTACCTGGGTGTGAAGAGCTAGAGCAATTTTGAGAGGACATTGCACATGGGATCACGTGCTGGCTACACTTGGGAGTCACATGTTGGCTACTTTCGGGGCCATAGATTGGCTACACTTGGGGTCACATGTTGGTTACACTTGGGGTCACATGCTGGCTACACTTGGGGGTCACATGCTGGCTACTTTTGGGGCCATAGATTGACTACACTTGGGGTCACATGCTGGCTACACTTTGAGTCATAAATAGGCTACACTTGGGGTCACATACTGTCTAAACTTGGAGTCATAGATTGCCTAGAGTCCTAGATTGCCTAAACTTGGGAGTCATAGATTGCCTAGAGTCCTAGATTGCCTAAACTTGGCGTCATAGATTGCCTAAACTTGGGAGTCATAGATTGCCTAAACTTGGGAGTCATAGATTGCCTAAACTTGGGAGTCATAGATTGCCTAGAGTCCTAGATTGCCTAAACTTGGCGTCATAGATTGCCTAAACTTGGGAGTCATAGATTGCATAGAGTCCTAGATTGTCTAAACTTGGAGTCATAGATTGCCTAAACTTGGGAGTCATGGATCAGCTACACTTTGAGCTGAGTCTGTTAACCTTTAAGTTACCATGAGCCTCAGAAAGAAAGCAGCACAAATAGTGAATTATTGAAATGATGAACTGTACATCCCCTGTGCCGTGCGTCCACCTTGACGAGGTAGAGGGGCTTCCGCGTTCCAATGACCCCAAGAGCTATGCCGACGGTAGCACAGCTACTGGTAGGGTCACCCATGTCAGACAGGTCAAGGGAGAGGGACCAGACGAAGTGACGCACAAACCTGCTGCCTTGTAGGTAGACTGGGGACAGTCAAAGGCTAGGGAAAGCATCCCGAACAAATGCTTGTCGAAATCGGATGTACTGAGCCACAGGCTTGACAAAGAAGCGCAACGTAACTTTATCATTTCATGATGCCACAGATGAAAATTAATCGTTATGGTGCTAATCCCGTGAAGTCCCATCAGGCGGTGATAGTGCCGGGCCCCCTGCCTCGAGGGGGTCCACCCATGACTACTGGTGGTCACCTTCCCCTGTGCTGTGGAGTCAAGGCACAGAGGAGTAGGTTAAGAGCTATTGACCAAACACCCCGGACTCTCAACATACTACAATGGAATGCCGAAGGAGTTTATAACAAGAAAGCCTCCCTAACACAGCGTCTTCATAAAGATAGAATAGATGTGGCATGCATTCAAGAGACACACCTCAACGCCAATCGCACATTTTCAGTCGAGGGATATCAGGCCACACGTTTCGACCGCGAAGGACACAAAGGAGGAGTTGTAATACTTACACGAAATACAATACCTTGCAGCGAAGTATCTGTTATCTCTGACAACCAAACGGAAATTATAGGTGTTGATATAATGATAAAGGACGTGAAAATAAGAATTTACAATCTGTATAGCCCGGCAGATAAGGATCTTACACTCTCAAACATGAAAATAACTGACACAAATTGCATTGTCGTCGGAGACTTTAATAGCCGTTCAGAAAGATGGGGATACCCAGATACTGACAAAAGAGGAGATGAAGTGGAGGACTGGGAAATAGACTCAAATCTCCATCTACTCAACAAAGCGGATGACACACCGAGCTTCTACTCCAGAAGATGGCTTACCACTTCTACTCCAGACTTAGCTTTCTGCACAGGAGACATCCTCCACAAAATCGATCACCATGTGCTGGACCAATTAGCAGGTAGTGACCACAGACCAATCAAGCTTGTAATGAATATGGAGTATGTTCCACAGGAGCAAAAGCCTTTGCCCCGCTGGAATTACAAACGAGCAGATTGGGACAGATTTTCCATACTAACAGACAAATATTGTGAAAACATAAATACACGATATGGCAACATAAAGCAAATGGTGGAAAGTCTAAACAGAGCGATAATACAGGCGGCCACTGAGTCTATTCCAAGAGGAGCGAGGAAAAATTACAAACCATACTGGACTGAAGAACTACAAAGTTTGGAGGACAAAGTTGAAGATGCCAGGAAGACAGCAGAGAGAGAACAAACAATTGAAGCGAACATCTCTCTCAAAGCCATCTCAGCAAAATATAAAAGAACAGTAAATCAAACAACAAGAGATTGTTGGAGGGAAAAAATAGAAAACCTGAATCTTGACAGGGATGGAAACAAACTATGGAAACTAGTGAAAGCCATGAACAATGAAGGACCTAGAAACAAACAAATAACAATTAAACAAGGAAATGCCTTGCTTACAGGAAAAAAGGCTGCAAATGCACTAATGGAACACTATGCCAGTGCAAACCACATTGATATTTCAGCCGAACAGAAGAAAGCAATCAAAGACAAACAGATACATCATAGATATACAGAGACAGCAGCAGAATATATGATGACAAATCTAACAATGGAAGAAATGGAACAGGCAATGAATACCCTAAAAAAGAAGACATCACCAGGAAAGGATGGAATCACAAATGAAATGCTAATAGGACTAGGCACTAAGGCAAAAAAGAAACTACTAGCAGTCCTAAATTACAGCTGGAAGAGGGGAATAGTCCCACAGGCATGGAAGGAAGCTATACTAATACCAGTCCCAAAGAAAGGAAAAGACCTGGAAGAACCAAATGGCTATCGACCTATCAGTCTTCTTAGCTGTGTAGGAAAATTAATGGAACGCATTATCAATGGCAGGCTAACATGGCATCTGGAAGAAAACCAACTCTTAACACCTCACCAAGCAGGATTCAGAAAGTACAGATCCACTGAAGATCAAATAACCTATATAGCTCAGGAAATAGAGGATGCCTTCCAAGAGAAAAAGCACACACTAACGGTCTGGATAGATTTAGAAAAAGCATTTGATAAAGTATGGAAGGAAGGACTGAAAGTAAAACTGCAAAAAATGCATGTTTGTGGGAAAATGTACAAATGGATCAGCCACTACCTTGAGAACAGAACTGCCAGGACAAAAGTACAAGGACAAACCAGCAAAATGATGCTGTTGGAGCAAGGTGTCCCCCAAGGAGGAGTTCTTTCACCAACATTATTCCTAGCACATATAAACGACATCACGGAAAATTTTCCAGCCAGAGTACACACATCATCCTTTGCAGATGACCTAGCCATATGGACATCTGAAGAATATATTAGTACAGCTAACAGCAGAATACAGCAAGCCCTATTAGCGCTAGAGGACTGGTCAAAATCATGGCTAGTGAAGATAAGCGAGGAGAAAACAACATGCACAGTATTCTCCCTCTCAACTAAAACTCAGCAACCTAAGCTGGTATTGAATGGAAAAATATTGCGCCATGAAGAAAATCCAAACTATCTAGGAGTCACCTTTGATCGTCGCCTGACATGGAAGACACAGGTTGAGAAAAATCGAACAAGAGGAAGGCAGAGAATGGCAATCATGAAAAAGCTTGCTGGTACAACGTGGGGAGCAGATGAGAAAGTTCTCAAGAAGTTATATACTGGACGGGTGAGGCCAGTACTGGAATATGGCATTGCAGCTTGGGCAACAGCAGCTAAGTCAAACTTTAACAAAATAAGTAGAGTCCAAAACCAAGGAATGCGAATCATAACTGGAAGCCTGAAGACAACGCCTATTAATGAACTAGAAAAGATCACTTGTTTACAACCAATGCAGGATAGAAGAGATAGCAGAGCCCAGCAACAAGCAGAAAAATTTAGAAGATTGACAGACCACCCTATGTACAACAGATTTAATGGTTTTGGAAAGGGAAGACTGAAGCGTAGCAACTTTGTAGAAACTGCAAAACGAAGGATTAGGGCAGATCCTATACTTAACATATCAACAGTCAAGCCCATACACAATGCACACAAGTTCCCAGCTTGGAGACAGCAGCAACTGCCTGAGATGATAGAAAACATTCCTGGTATTGAGAAAAAGAACACTCAGCATGAAACCGAAAGAAGAGAAATAACCCTAAACTACATAAAAGAACATTACCCAAGCAGGAATTGGACCCATGCATATACAGATGGATCAGCCAAAAATTCAATAGAGAATGGAGGAGGAGGAATTCTCCTAAATTTAAAAAATGGAGTGAAAAAAACACATTCAATGGCAACTGGAAAATTTTCAAGTAACTTCAAAGCGGAGGTAGAGGCTTTGAAAACTGCAGCAGAAATGCTCCTGATGGAGGAAAATAAAGAGAAGCAAATAGCTATCTTCACAGATGCAAAGTCAGTTGTCTCAATACTGAAGAGCAATAACAGCACAGAACTAAATGACCTAAGAGCAGCACTCCATGGTCTATGCCAGAAATCCAAAAAAGTTGTAATACAGTGGATCCCATCACATTGCAGTATACCTGGAAACGAAGAGGCTGACAGACTGGCAAAAGAGGGCGGACGACTACCACAGCCTGACATAGACATAACCTATAATGAGGCAAAGAGGTCGATAAAAAGCACTTATAGAACCAAATGGGAATCAGAGCATCCAGGCCATCAGAAGGATGATGCATATTACAAACTCGACCGAAGAGAACAAGTAGCAATCTTCAGACTCTGCACAGGACATAACAGGCTGAAATACCACTTGTTCAATAAACTAAAGATAGGAGATACCGATGAATGTAATTGTAGAACTGGAAAAATGACAGCAAAACATTTGCTGCAGGATTGCCCAACGTATGCAGAACAGAGAAAGATATTTTGGCCCACACCTGCTTCATTTGAGGACAAGCTCTATGGAGATATCAACAAGCTCAAGTTGACCGCAGCTTACTTTAACTACATACAGGTTGACATTTAAAGGTGCATGAAGACCCAGAGGCATGAAATGGAATATTGCTTGGATAGCAAATCCATTATGTGGAAAGTCCAAATCGAAAGCTCGCTGTGTGGGCTTCATAAAAGGTGGAAAAGTGTCCTAGTGGCACGAAATGGAATATTGCTTGGATAGCAAATCCATTACGTGGAAAGTCCGAATCAAAAGCCCATTGTGTGGGCTTCATAAAAGGTGGAAAAGTGTCCTAGGGGCATGAAATGGAATATTGCTTGGATAGCAAATCCATTACGTGGAAAGTCCGTATCTAAAGCCCACTGTGTGGACTTCATAAAAGGTGGAAAAGTGTCCTAGTGGCACGAAATGGAATATTGCTTGGATAGCAAATCCATTACATGGAAAGTCCGAATCGAAAGCTCACTGTGTGGATGTCATCTGCAGACTGCATACTTCTGGTTTCCGGAAGAACAGCCTATGGTGAACGGAAAGCCCAATATACGGAAGTGAGGCTAAGCAGCCATGTGCAGGATGTGACGATTCCTTGGGTGAGCCCAGTACCAGAGCGCTATGTATCGGCTCTGCAAGTATGGAAGCCTCCTTGGATGGCGGGAAATGCCCATGGTCTGCCCCTGCCTTCCCTTGAGGGCTGACCAGGATCTTTGGCTGTTCTATATGGACCAGCTGGGATGGGGGATAACACCACAACAGCAGACAAGAAAATCCGGCTGCTGTTGAGGCTGAAGTACAAGCGTTGATTTTCGAGAATTCGCTAGACAGTGACGCGGTCATCTACACAGATGGGTCGGTCATCCGACATGTGAGAAGCTCATGGGCCTTTACAGCTCGGGCCGGAGGGAGAATTGTGAAGGAGGACTCTGGTGCTTTCACTGAAACCACAAGTAGCCTGACCATGGAAGTCATGGCAGTAAGTAAAGCAATAACATGGCTCGAGACACAGACATTCACTAGGGCTTGTTTCCTTAGCGACTCAATGAACATGATCAAGAGGATAGAGGAGGGGTCGATCCGAAGAGAATGGTTGCTGCCTCTGAAGCGGTCTCGGCTGGCAAAGATTAGTTTCATCTTCGTGCCAGGGCATGCGGGAGTACAAGGAAATGAGCGGGCTGACAAGCTCGCAGGTGAGGCTACTGTTGAGGGCGGACGCGCCATGGACCAGGCTGACATTCTGAATGCTCTACGAGAAGTGAGACTTTTGCAAGAACCAAGTGATGACTGTGAATCTACAACAATGGCCAGACTGCGAGAGCAGCAAATTAAAAGAGGGGTGGCCAAACAAGAACACTACGCAGGAAGCCAAAGAAGATTGATAAACCAACACAGAACTGGCGTCGTTAGCCGCTACACGCTGCGGGATTTGCTGAGGAGGGGATCCGAGCACTTATGGACTGAATGGTCCGATGTGCAACGAGGATGATCTGTCGACTAACTAACTAACTAACTAACCACAACAGTGAGAGTCAAACGTCCTAAGAAACCCCCGGGAAGGTTAACCCGGTCAACAAATGCCCGCAGAAGTCGGATGTGTCGGCCTAACGGCGCAAGAACGCAGCTCTGCTGTAAACAGGCACAACGCAATCACATCCGAAAAAAAAACTCCGGATGAACGAAGAAGAAGAAGAAGAAGAAGAACTGTACATGTGGATAGATTGTTGAGATTGTGGATGTGGCTCTGAGATTGGGATTGTTTCTCTCTGTGATAGATTGTTGAGATTGTTGATGTGGCTCTGAGATTGGGATTGTTTCTCTCTGTGTTAGATTGTTGAGATTGCGGATGTGGCTCTGAGATTGGGATTGTTTCTCTCTGTGATAGATTGTTGAGATTGTTGATGTGGCTCTGAGATTGGGATTGTTTCTCTCTGTGATAGATTGTTGAATCTGTTGATGTGGCTCTGAGACTGGGATTGTTTCTCTCTGTGATAGATTGTTGAGATTGTTGATGTGGCTGTGAGATTGGGATTGTTTCTCTCTGTGATAGATTGTTGAGTCTGTTGATGTGGCTCTGAGATTGGGATTGTTTCTCTCTGTGATAGATTGTTGAGTCTGTTGATGTGGCTCTGAGATTGGGATTGTTTCTCTCTGTGATAGATTGTTGATGTGGCTCTGAGATTGGGATTGTTTCTCTCTGTGATAGATTGTTGAGTCTGTTGATGTGGCTCTGAGATTGGGATTGTTTCTCTCTGTGATAGATTGTTGAGATTGTGGATGTGGCTCTGAGATTGGGATTGTTTCTCTCTGTGTTAGATTGTTGAGATTGTGGATGTGGCTCTGAGACTGGGATTGTTTCTCTCTGTGATAGATTGTTGAGATTGTTGATGTGGCTGTGAGATTGGGATTGTTTCTCTCTGTGATAGATTGTTGAGTCTGTTGATGTGGCTCTGATATTGGGATTGTTTCTCTCTGTGATAGATTGTTGAGTCTGTTGATGTGGCTCTGAGATTGGGATTGTTTCTCTCTGTGATAGATTGTTGAGACTGTTGATGTGGCTATGAGATTGGGATTGTTTCTCTCTGTGTTAGATTGTTGAGATTGTGGATGTGGCTCTGAGATTGGGATTGTTTCTCTCTGTGTTAGATTGTTGAGATTGTGGATGTGGCTCTGAGACTGGGATTGTTTCTCTCTGTGATAGATTGTTGAGATTGTTGATGTGGCTGTGAGATTGGGATTGTTTCTCTCTGTGATAGATTGTTGAGTCTGTTGATGTGGCTCTGAGATTGGGATTGTTTCTCTCTGTGATAGATTGTTGAGTCTGTTGATGTGGCTCTGAGATTGGGATTGTTTCTCTCTGTGATAGATTGTTGAGTCTGTTGATGTGGCTCTGAGATTGGGATTGTTTCTCTCTGTGATAGATTGTTGAGATTGTTGATGTGGCTCTGAGATTGGGATTGTTTCTCTCTGTGATAGATTGTTGAGTCTGTTGATGTGGCTCTGAGATTGGGATTGTTTCTCTCTGTGATAGATTGTTGAGATTGGGATTGTTTCTCTCTGTGATAGATTGTTGAGATTGTGGATGTGGCTCTGAGATTGGGATTGTTTCTCTCTGTGATAGATTGTTGAGTCTGTTGATGTGGCTCTGAGATTGGGATTGTTTCTCTCTGTCTTGCAGACAAACAGGTTCCCATGAGATTGTTTGTGGAAAAGGACTGCCTGAGCTATCTTCTCATTGCGTTGAGCAGCCATGACCAGTGCACTCGCCTGCATGCCTACCATGCACTAAACGACTTCTATCTGCATGCTGAGAGTGCCAGATGGCACGAGAAGATGGAGATCTCCTTCGTCCTGGACCTTCTGACTGCCAGCAGGGTGAAGGATGGACAGAAGCTGTCGTTCCTCGTGGCGCTGTTTTTTGCCAGAACTGTCAAGCTGTTCTTGTACCCAGGTATCACTGCTGTTGTGTACACGTTTGATCACCATTGTCATCGTGTTGGTTAGCTTGTTTATGTGGTTAGTTCTTCATTAATGTTAGTTCATTGATGTGGTTAGTTCATCATTAATGTTAGTTCATTGATGTGGTTAGTTCATCATTAATGTTAGTTCATTGATGTGGTTAGTTCATCATTAATGTTAGTTTATTGATGTGGTTAGTTCATCATTAATGTTAGTTCATTGATGTGGTTAGTTCATCATTAATGTTAGTTCATTGATGTGGTTAGTTCATCATTAATGTTAGTTCATTGATCATTAATGCTGATGATCATAATCATGATGGTTAGTTCATCATTAATGTTAGTTCATTGATGTGGTTAGTTCATTGATCATTAATGCTGATGATCATAATCATGATGGTTAGTTCATCATTAGTGTTAGTTCATTGGTCATTAATGCTGATGATCATAATCATGATGGTTAGTTCTTCATTAATGTTAGTTCATTGATCATTAATGCTGATTATCATGATGGTTAGTTCTTCATTAATGTTAGTTCTTCATTAATGTTAGTTCATTGATTATGTATACTGATTAATTCATCATTAATGCTTCATCATTGATGATGCTTAGTTCAACATTAATGCTAGATCATTGATGTGCCTAGTTTATCATTCATGCTAGTTCAATCATCATTAATGCTAGTTAGCTCATTAATGGTGATTAGTTCAATATCATTGCTAGTTCATCAACCATTCATGATAGTTAGTTCAACATTAATGTTAGTTCAATCATTTGTGCTAGTTAACTCATTAATGATGATTAGTTCAATCATTTGTGCTAGTTCATTATCCATTAATGATGATTAAGTTAACATTAATGCTAGTTCATTGACCATTAATAATGATTAAGTCAACATTAATGCTAGTTCATTGACCATTAATGATGATTAGTTCAATCATTTATGCTAGTTCATTGACCATTAATGATGATTTCCCATCATCCCCAGGTGACCCTATGTATGTGCCAGTTTTTCGCTTTTTGATGGCCAAACCAGAAGTGGATTTATCAAGTGTTCCAGAATTTTATAAACTCTTCTTCAGCGCAGGAGTTCAGGTATGGAGTGCCTGTCAGCCTGAAGTGTTGTTTCTTGTTGTGTGGTTAATGTTGTCCCTGGGCATTGCCTTGCAGTCTGTGACAGTCAGAAGTGTGGTTCTTGTTATGTGGTTAATGTTGTCCCTGTGCATTGGCCTGCAGTCTGTGACAGTCAGAAGTGTGGTTCTTGTTATGTGATTAATTTTGTCCCTGTGCATTGGCCTGCAGTCTGTGATAGTCAGAAGTGTGGTTCTTATTATGTGGTTAATGTTGTCCCTGCGCATTGGCCTGCAGTATGTGACAGTCAGAAGTGTGGTTCTTGTTATGTGGTTAATGTTGTCCCTGTGCTGCAGTCTGTGACAGTCAGAAGTGTGGTTCTTGTTATGTGGTTAATGTTGTCCCTGTGCTGCAGTCTGTGACAATCAGAAGTGTGGTTCTTGTTATGTGGTTAATGTTGTCCCTGTGCATTGGCCTGCAGTCTGTGACAGTCAGAAGTGTGGTTCTTGTTATGTGGTTAATGTTGTCCCTGTGCTGCAGTCTGTGACAATCAGAAGTGTGGTTCTTGTTATGTGGTTAATGTTGTCCCTGTGCTGCAGTCTGTGACAATCAGAAGTGTGGTTCTTGTTATGTGGTTAATGTTGTCCCTGGGCATTGCCTTGCAGTCTGTGACAGTCAGAAGTGTGGTTCTTGTTATGTGGTTAATGTTGTCCCTGTGCTGCAGTCTGTGACAATCAGAAGTGTGGTTCTTGTTATGTGGTTAATGTTGTCCCTGGGCATTGCCTTGCAGTCTGTGACAGTCAGAAGTGTGGTTCTTGTTATGTGGTTAATGTTGTCCCTGTGCTGCAGTCTGTGACAATCAGAAGTGTGGTTCTTGTTATGTGGTTAATGTTGTCCCTGTGCATTGGCCTGCAGTCTGTGACAGTCAGAAGTGTGGTTCTTGTTGTGTGGTTAATGTTGTCCCTGTGCTGCAGTCTGTGACAGTCAGAAGTGTGGTTCTTGTTATGTGGTTAATGTTGTCCCTGTGCATTGGCCTGCAGTCTGTGACAGTCAGAAGTGTGGTTCTTGTTGTGTGGTTAATGTTGTCCCTGGGCATTGCCCTGCAGTCTGTGACAATCAGAAGTGTGTTTCTTGTTATGTGGTTAATGTTGTCCCTGGGCATTGCCCTGCAGTCTGTGACAGTCAGAAGTGTGCTTCTTGTTATGTGGTTAATGTTGTCCCTGGGCATTGCCCTGCAGTCTGTGACAGTCAGAAGTGTGCTTCTTGTTATGTGGTTAATGTTGTCCCTGTACATTGGCCTGCAGTCTGTGACAGTGAAAAGTGTGGTTCTTGTTGTCCCTGGGCAGTCAGAAGTGTGGTTAATGTTTTCCCTGGGCATTGGGCCGGAGTCTGTGATCCTGTATGTGATCTTGTTTGTTTCCAGTTTAAACAAGAGAGAAACTGGATGTTGACCCTGCTGGCTGACGGCATCAGAGAAACCTCCGACTATTGGCTGTACCAGAAGAAGTTTGTCTTCAAGATTATCTTAGCTTTCTACGACTCAGCCATCAGCGACGCTCACTCCCAGGTCTGATTCTGTTGCTAAAATTGTACTTGTTTTATATGTTATAATAGACCACATAGGCCAGTGCCTTAACAACATTACGCACTCAGAAATATTACCCACAACGTAATATTTATTTATTTATAGTAATATGAATTCTGGCACATACTCTCCATTTACAACATATCTATGGTATGCATGGATTCTCTACATACTCTCAGTTTACAACATAAAATTTATAGTATGTGTGGATTTTAGCACAACTATCTAGTGTACAACATAATATTTATATGTATGAATTATGGAACATACTCTTCAGTGTACAGCATAATATTTATAAGTATTTGTGCGTTTTGGCCGACACATAATCTTCTTCGGGTGTATGTTGACAGAGTTAACCTTCCTGGTACTTCCTGTTTAACTGTCTACATGAGACAAGTCAGGTCTAGCAGAATAAATTTGTGGCAAGAGACAGTAGGACATGCAAGGGGCAAGGCAAGAGACAGTAGGACATGCAAGGGGCAAGGCAAGAGACAGTAGGACATGCAAGGGGCAAGGCAAGAGACAGTAAGACATGCAAGGGGCAAGGCAAGAGACAGTAGGACATTCAAGGGGCAGCTACATCACACAAATGTGCAGGGTGTTGGTGCACAGACTTGAGCTGAAATTATGAGGAACAATGATGGGATGTCTTCAATACCAGTCTTTGGACTGGCTGATCTCATGAATGAAAATTAGACAATTAAATTGCCTTGTGTACGTGAAACCACATGATTTTGTACATCTGTGCCATGAATCGGGTTAGGTCATGAGGCACGTACTGCATACAATTCAGAGCTTCACGTTTTTTTAGTGAAGGTAGAGCAAGTACAGAGTCAGGCTGTGCATGAAGATAAAAAAGCGAGAGGCTGAGCAGTGTGAAGTTAACAGAAATGATTCAGGTAGCTGAATGTACTGTGTGAAGTTAACAGTCAAGATTCAGGTAGCTGAATGTACTGTGTGAAGTTAACAGTCACGATTCAGGTAGCTGAATGCACAGTGTGAAGTTAACAGAAATGATTCAGGTAGCTGAATGTACTGTGTGAAGTTAACAGTCATGATTCAGGTAGCTGAATGCACTGTGTGAAGTTAACAGTCATGATTCAGGTAGCTGAATGCACTTTGTGAAGTTAACTGTCATGATTCAGGTAGCTGAATGTACTGTGTGAAGCTAAGCCTGTTATTTGTGTGTGGTTTCAGCATAACTGTTACCACTGGGTTTACTGATTATGCAGTCTAAAGTTACTAGGTGATATCTGTGTGAATTGTGTGATGGCGATGTGAATGACAAAAGCAAGTGAACATGGCGCTCTCTCTCTCTCCCCAGGAGCTGGTTCTGCGGACTGTCAAGAATGCCTGCCAGGAGAAAACTGTGGCCGTGGATTTGGTTCGAAACCATGGTCTAATGCCCTGGTTGGTGGCCGCAGCATCTTCTCTGTAAGTGCTGGATAACTGCCTCGGTGTTGTCTGTGTGTTTATGGGGTCAATAGTTTAATTCAGTGTTGCATGTGTGTTTGTGGGGTCAATAGTTTAGTTCAGTGTTGCATGTGTGTTTGTGAAGTCGGTAGTTTAGTTCCTGTTGTCTGTGTGTTTGTGGGGTCAGTAGTTTAGTTCCTGTTGTCTGTGTGTTTGTGGGGTCAGTAGTTTAGTTCCTGTTGTCTGTGTGTTTGTGGGGTCAGTAGTTTAGTTCAGTGCTGCATGTGTGTTTGTGGGGTCAGTAGTTTAGTTCCTGTTGTCTGTGTGTTTGTGGGGTCAGTAGTTTAGTTCAGTGCTGCATGTGTGTTTGTGGGGTCAGTAGTTTAGTTCCTGTTGTCTGTGTGTTTGTGGGGTCAGTAGTTTAGTTCAGTGCTGCATGTGTGTTTGTGGGGTCAGTAGTTTAGTTCAGTGCTGCATGTATGTTTGTGGGGTCAGTAGTTTAGTTCCTGTTGTCTGTGTGTTTGTGGGGTCAGTAGTTTAGTTCCTGTTGTCTGTGTGTTTGTGGGGTCAGTAGTTTAGTTCCTGTTGTCTGTGTGTTTGTGGGGTCAGTAGTTTAGTTCAGTGCTGCATGTGTGTTTGTGGGGTCAGTAGTTTAGTTCCTGTTGTCTGTGTGTTTGTGGGGTCAGTAGTTTAGTTCAGTGCTGCATGTGTGTTTGTGGGGTCAGTAGTTTAGTTCAGTGTTGCATGTGTGTTTGTGGGGTCAGTAGTTTAGTTCAGTGCTGCATGTGTGTTTGTGGGGTCAGTAGTTTAGTTCCTGTTGTCTGTGTGTTTGTGGGGTCAGTAGTTTAGTTCCTGTTGTCTGTGTGTTTGTTGGGTCAGTAGTTTAGTTCCTGTTGTCTGTGTGTTTGTGGGGTCAGTAGTTTAGTTCAGTGCTGCATGTGTGTTTGTGGGGTCAGTAGTTTAGTTCCTGTTGTCTGTGTGTTTGTGGGGTCAGTAGTTTAGTTCAGTGCTGCATGTGTGTTTGTGGGGTCAGTAGTTTAGTTCAGTGTTGCATGTGTGTTTGTGAAGTCGGTAGTTTAGTTCCTGTTGTCTGTGTGTTTGTGGGGTCAGTAGTTTAGTTCCTGTTGTCTGTGTGTTTGTGGGGTCAGTAGTTTAGTTCCTGTTGTCTGTGTGTTTGTGGGGTCAGTAGTTTAGTTCAGTGCTGCATGTGTGTTTGTGGGGTCAGTAGTTTAGTTCCTGTTGTCTGTGTGTTTGTGGGGTCAGTAGTTTAGTTCAGTGCTGCATGTGTGTTTGTGGGGTCAGTAGTTTAGTTCCTGTTGTCTGTGTGTTTGTGGGGTCAGTAGTTTAGTTCAGTGCTGCATGTGTGTTTGTGGGGTCAGTAGTTTAGTTCCTGTTGTCTGTGTGTTTGTGGGGTCAGTAGTTTAGTTCAGTGCTGCATGTGTGTTTGTGGGGTCAGTAGTTTAGTTCCTGTTGTCTGTGTGTTTGTGGGGTCAGTAGTTTAGTTCCTGTTGTCTGTGTGTTTGTGGGGTCAGTAGTTTAGTTCCTGTTGTCTGTGTGTTTGTGGGGTCAGTAGTTTAGTTCCTGTTGTCTGTGTTTGTGGGGTCAGTAGTTTAGTTCCTGTTGTCTGTGTGTTTGTGGGGTCAGTAGTTTAGTTCCTGTTGTCTGTGTGTTTGTGGGGTCAGTAGTTTAGTTCCTGTTGTCTGTGTGTTTGTGGGGTCAGTAGTTTAGTTCAGTGCTGCATGTGTGTTTGTGGGGTCAGTAGTTTAGTTCCTGTTGTCTGTGTGTTTGTGGGGTCAGTAGTTTAGTTCCTGTTGTCTGTGTTTGTGGGGTCAGTAGTTTAGTTCCTGTTGTCTGTGTGTTTGTGGGGTCAGTAGTTTAGTTCCTGTTGTCTGTGTGTTTGTGGGGTCAGTAGTTTAGTTCCTGTTGTCTGTGTGTTTGTGGGGTCAGTAGTTTAGTTCCTGTTGTCTGTGTGTTTGTGGGGTCAGTAGTTTAGTTCCTGGTGTTTGTGGGGTCAGTAGTTTAGTTCCTGTTGTCTGTGTGTTTGTGGGGTCAGTAGTTTAGTTCCTGTTGCCTGTGTGTTTGTGGGGTCAGTAGTTTAGTTCCTGTTGTCTGTGTGTTTGTGGGGTCAGTAGTTTAGTTCCTGTTGTCTGTGTGTTTGTGGGGTCAGTAGTTTAGTTCCTGTTGTCTGTGTGTTTGTGGGGTCAGTAGTTTAGTTCCTGTTGTCTGTGTGTTTGTGGTGTCAGTAGTTTAGTTCAGTGCTGCATGTGTGTTTGTGGTGTCAGTAGTTTACTTCAGTGTTGTATTTGTGGTGTCAGTAGTTTACTTCAGTGTTGTGTTTGTGGGGTCAATAGTTTACTTCAGTGTTGTTTGTGGGGTCAATAGTTTACTTCAGTGTTGTGTTTGTGTTGTCAATAATTTAGTTCATCGTTGTGTTTGTGGGTTCAATAGTTTAGTTCAGTGTTAGATGAGTTTTTGCGTGCTAGCTCTCACTTCTCTCTCCCTCCCTTCCTCTCTCTCCCCCTCCCTCCCTTCCTCTCTAGCCCTTTCCTTCTCCCTCTCCCCCCTCTCTTTCAGAGGGCTGTGTGTTCTGTATGTCTATGTCTTGGGTATGTGGGTGGCTGTGTTCATTTAAATGATTATTTTCTTGTTTATTGTTTATGTTTGTTATTCACAGTTTAAAGTGAGATTTGAACTTCTGCTTTCAGCGACAGATGGCCAGAACATGCAGGTCACCTCTGTGATATTACGCACACGCTGTGGCACAGCCTGACCACTACCAAATACCCATCTCATCTTCACCCGCCTACTGGGAAATCTACATCGTCTTCCGCAGCCACAGTATCACAAGTCCAGGCTTCAGGCAGTATGCACGGAGTCTTAGAGCAGCAACCAGACAATGGTGGTGACGGCAGTGTGAGGGATCCTGGCCTTGTTGGCGCTGGTCAACACCAGGCACCCTTTGATGGTGCCAGCTCTGGTGAAGACAGTCCAGATGACCACCGTGTGTCTGATCAGAGTCCCAGGAAGGGCAAGGTCAATCTAACAGAAGGTGCAGCTCCACAGAATTTACCTCGGTCAACAGCCGTGGAGATGGCACTGCTGGTGAAGTGTTTGATCCCACACCTCAGGTATGTTGACATCTGGTGTGTGTGTGTGTGTGTGTCTTGCTGTGATGTTATTTACACACTTGGTTCAGTTCACATGATCAGCTGGTGACTGATAGCAGCAGTGAAGGTGGTGCCCTGACAGATAGTGTTGTTGGGGTGTGAAGTGTTAAAACTGCTGACAGATAGTGTTGTTGGGGTGTTAAGTGTTAAAACTGCTGACAGCTGGTGACAGACAGTGTTTTTGGGGTATCTTCTTCTTCTTCTTCTTTGCGTTCATCCGGAGTGTTTTTTCAGATGTGATTGTGGTGTGTCTGTTATGCGCCCTTGGGCCGAAACCCGTAGGCCAACACATCCGGCTATAGCGTGCTTTTTTGACCAGGTAGCATTCCTGGGAGACTCACTTTTGCGGTGCCATCTACAATCCAGCTGGCCAAGTTGGAACGGTTGAAGACAACGGTCATCCCTCAAAGGAAGGCAGGGACAGTCCATAGCATTTTCCGCCATCCAAGGTTGCTTCCATAGTTGCAGGGCCGACGCATAGCGCCCTGGTGCTAAGCTCACCGAGGGAATCGTCACGTCCTGCTCATGGCTGCTTTAAATCCTCACTTCAATATATTGGGCATTCCTTCACCACGGGCCGTTCCCGCACAAACCAGACCAGTCTGCAGACGGTATCCGCTCAGCGAGTTTTCGGTTCGGACATGTGCTTGTCTTTGTGCCTATCAGCTGTTCCAGGCACGACGGACATTCGGAAAACTACCTAGTCAGAGCTGTTCCAAACAAGAGCGGCATTCGGAAACTAGGTAGTCAGAGCTGTTCCTAGCACGAGAGACATTCGGACGAGACGTTTCACTCGGATGTAAATGCGTAGTGCCAATTTTTATTTTGTCACCTGTAGGACGGCACTTCTGGCTTCGGCGGGCATTTTTTAATGAGGTTAGCTTTCCTCGGGTTTCGAGGCACGTTAGACTTATTGTTGTGATGCTGCCCACATCTCAGCTGGTCAAGATAGAACGGTCAACGACATCACGGTCAACCTTCAAGGGAAGGCAGGGGCAGACCATGGGCATTCCCTCACTATCCAAGGAGGCTTCCATAATTGCAGAGCCGGCACATATTGCTCTGAGACTGGGCTCCCCCGAGGAGTTGTCACATCCTGCTCATGGCTGCTTCAGTTCCTGACTTCCATGTGTTGGGCATCTCGCTTGCCACTGGTCGCTCAAGCACACACCAGGAACAGTCAGACTGCAGGCGACATCCACTCGGTAAGCTTTTGCTTTTGACTTCGGACCACGCAATAGGTTCGCTAGCCATGCGTTCCATTTCGTGTTATTGAGACGTTTTTCCACTTTTGTCTACACTCTCTATGAGCAGGATACTGCTTCAACTTCTGCCTTCATGTACCTGATTTAATATTTTGACTGCTATCCTCAGTCTACCTACAGAGCAGCAGGTTGTGTCTCTCTTAGTCTGACCCCTATCCTATAAGCTGTCCGATATGTAGTTTTCATCCATCGGTAAGCAGATGGGGTCAATGGAACTCGCAAGCTCCCCCACCACGGCAAGGTGGAGACACATCGGGGGAGTTTTTGGGGTATGAAGTGTTAAAACTGCCGACAGCTAGTGCCTCCAACCAAACATGTGTCTTTCACTGCTTAACACTTTTAAATACTTGAATGTTTAATTGTTGAACTCTGTTTATAGCAGCACGTTTTAGTGTGTAACTCTGTTCATGACAGTATTTTACAGTTGTTGATGGCAGCATGTTTTATTGGTGGGGCTGATTCCAGCTAGCTGCTCCATCAGTCAAAGTAGTTTAGTGAAGAAGCCAATTCTAATGTCATACAAGCATTGTGGTTCCTTTATTCTTCAAGGGAATTCACTCTTGTGCTAACTCTCAATCATCCAAGGGTGGTCAACTTGTGGTGAAGGTCATGAAATGTGACGAGCATTTGTTACATTGAATGTCAGTATGTTAACATTGTGATGTGCATTTGTTACATTGACTGGCAGTATTTGGTGCCTATCCTGGCATGTCAGTGTGTTAACAATGTTACATACATTTGTCACGTTGACTGGCAGTATTTGATGTCTTGGCATGTCAGTATGTTAACAGTGTGATGTGCATTTGTTACATTGACTGGCAATATGTGTTGTTTGTCCTGGCATCAGTATGTTAACAGGGTGACATGATTTTTTACATTGACTGGCAGGTATTTGGTGTCTGTCCTGACATGTCAGTATGTTAAAAATGTGACTTTCATTTGTTACAATGACTGGCAGTATTTGGTGTCTGTCTTGGCATGTCAGTATGTTAACATTATGACGTGCATTTATTACAATGACTGGCAGTATTTGGTGTCTTGTCTTGGCATGTCAGTATGTTAACAGTGTTGCGCTGTTCTGTGATCTGTGTTTAGCATCTTTTTATAAAGGTATTGTATGTTGATTGGAGTGTTTTTTTGTTGTTGTTGTCACATTCTTAAATGTGTTGTTATTTTATTATAAATGTGTATTATTTTATTACAGCAAGACGAGCAGAGCAGGCCTGGTAAAGATGGTAGAAGTTCTCTACAGAATGATCTCACACAATGCCAACAACACCCAGACTTTGCACTCTACCACAGACCAGACCACTGATTCACACTTCCAGGACTTGATCAACCTGTCACCGCTAGAGTCGTGTCTGCTGCTCTACCACGTGGCCACGGCTGTACAACAGCCTGCTGTAGCAGATGCTGCAGCTTCCGTGCTGACAGAAAAAGGCATCAGTTTCCAATGGAAGGCTGTAAAAGCCAACAGGAAGTCTTCAACAAATGTGAAAAGTTTGGTGCTCAGTGATGTGGCAGAGCTGGACGAGGAGAGAGCTGAACCCCCGGCTCCATCCAGCGGACATGTGGAAGCATCTGAGATACCTGACGCCAACGCTGGGACAGATACATCCACAGTTGCACTGTCCAGCACGGAGGCCCGAAGTTTGTTTCGCATGTTGCATGACATTGTCTCCACATCAAACACCATAGAGTTTATCTGAGAGTGACGTCAGTGACTCCCTTTCCATGGAGCTCATAGCAGCCCAGCCTCTTCCACACTTCACTGATCTAGAGGAATGCACTGACATCTCAACTGGAGCATGTTTTATTTAGATGAGGTGTCCAGTTTTCTTTAAAGTTCGTGTTGGTTGAGGCTGCAACCTGACTTATTCAAGAAGCAAGTACTGTCACCAAGACTTCCAGGCAGCTGCCATAATGTTGGAGGTGGAAGAAGAATCCAGTCTCCCTTAGACACAAAGACATGCTGAGGTTTGTGGGTGTCACCCTGAGACATGAAGAAATGTTAGAGTTTGTGGAAGTCACCCTGAGACAGGAAGACATGTTGGGGTTTGTGGGTGTCACCCTGAGACACAAAGACATGCTGAGGTTTGTGGGTGTCACCCTGAGACAGGAAGACATGCTGGGGTTTGTGGGCAAAGACATGCTGGGATTTGTGGGAGTCACCCTGAGACAAGAATACATGCTGGGGTTTGTGGGTGTCACCCTGAGACAGGAAGACATGCTGGGGTTTGTGGGTGCTGGTTTGTATTACATGCCCGGTCTTCCATAGTAGATTATGCTGATTAA
Source organism: Cepaea hortensis (assembly GCA_963921405.1). NCBI lineage: Eukaryota > Metazoa > Mollusca > Gastropoda > Stylommatophora > Helicidae > Cepaea > Cepaea hortensis. The sequence continues at coordinate 3,137,967 of OY992896.1, forward strand.
GAATGTGTTTGAAAATAACATTGTTGAATATAAATATCTTGGTTGGCTAAACCAGCAAGGACAGGCAGCAGTAGTAGATTACTGTTTTTACAGAGTGTGAATTTGTTACTTGTGGATAACTCGGAAGGGGGGGGGGGGGGGGGGGGGGTGAGTTAATTAGTTACAGGCTGTCATGGAAGTGTGGTCAATGTATGTATGATTACATATGCTGTTTGCTGCTGCAAATGTGCCTTCGTATATTGTTTTGTTACTGTCATGTACAAATGAGATTATTTGCTTATGTAAATCTTGTGGGGTGTGTGTACTTCATGTGAGGGCATGTGTACATCATGTCAGGGTTTGTGTACTCTATGTGAAGGTGTGTGTACCAACATGGAAGTAGCATCAGAGATTTTAGAGTGCTTATATAGATGAAATTCAGAAAGCAATGGCAAACTACTGAATGTAAACTTGCCAAGATATCACAACAGCAAAAAAATGCTGGTGTTGACTGTGATGTCCTGTAAACTAACATACCATATAGATGAAAAGGGGAAACATCATGGCAGGGGGGATGGGGAGAAGACAAACAGAGAGGTATTACACAGACTGGAGTCGGAGAATGAATCTCTGAATGAGATCCGTGTCAGACAGTTGTGGTACTTGGGTCATGGACAGAGCTCTTTGTTGAAGAATGCATGAAGAAGAAGACAGTGTCACGTGTGGGTGGGCAGCCCTGGATGGGCATCAGCCAGCCTGGCGTGTACACTGACAAGATCTGGGACAGGTGGGTTTGGAGACTCAATACAGCCAGTCAGAGTGTACATGGCACTTGATGATGGTGACAATGGCACTGCATGTGCTTCTATATATAGTTCTAGTTTGTGTATTTCTACAGTACATGTGTTGCTACACGTGATTGGTTGGTTGTATCTATACTACATGTGTTGCTCCACATGATTGGTTGAGAGTTTCTACAATACATATATTGCTACAGATGATTGGTTGTTGTTTCTACTGTACATGTGTTGCGGTGGTTTGTGTTTGCTTCTGCTGTACAAAGAGGAATCATATAAATGTTAGTTAGTCGCGGTTTAAACTTCATGGCAAAGGGTCACCCCATAATGCTCTGTTCCTGTGTTGTGTAAAATAAAACGATACATAGATAATAGATATGTTTAGATTTAGATTCTATGAACTGACACAAGCACAGACACACGTACATACCTTACAATGAACAGAAATTATCATGGGAATATGCATAATTGTAATAAAATCATGTTAAGGAAATGTATAACATATGCTAACAAGACACAAATCCAACATGTGGTCCTAATGAACACATTATAATTGTTAAGTAGAAGCACACAAAAATGAATGAACCTAAAGCACTGGTGTGCAGACTTCATATACAGGGTGGGTGTGCAAGGGTGCAGGTGGTTTATTGACAAATCAGGAAATGGGAAGCCACAAATGTGGGCTAGATTTGTAGTCATTGTAAGCATGATATCAAACACTCAGCAAACACACAAAACTTAAAATCTTCAACTCCTGTGTGATTCCAGTGTTAACGTATGGATGTGAAAGTTGGAAATCAACGGTAGCTTTAGATAAAAAATTAGACAATTTTGAGAACAAATGTCTTAGAAGACTTCTAAACATCCACTGGACAGACTTCAGAACCAATTCGCAAATAAGACAAGAGACTAAGCAAGATACAGTATCCAATTTCATAAGAAGACGCCGTTGGAACTACATCGGCCATGTACTCAGAATGGACAAGTCAAGACTCCCCTATCAAGCCCTCATATGGTCACCAGTAGGGAAAAGAAAACGGGGAAGACCAAGAGAGACCCTGCGTAGAACCATCATTAGAGAAGGCTCATTCAATGGCCAAGTAAATATCCAAGATCTACAACATGTAGCAGCGAACCGCCAAGCATGGAGAGACAGGACTTCTGCCCTATGCGCCGCCTTAGGCTCAAGAGAAAAGACTAACTAAGCATGATATGGAGTGGAGTAAACAGAGTTGAACAAAGCATATGTAGCCCTATTGATTACAGCTGGATAGTCACATTCCAAAGTGTCAAGTGGCTCACCATTCTGAGTCTGACAGAGCTGTCGGAATAACGTAACCTTATTGGAAAGATAAGAGATTAGTCACGTGTACTCTGTGACCTGGTACCCCATATGATGATGATGTCTGGACTCCTTGGGGCTTTTAGAAGGGTCTGTGTGTAGCACATTGCCTACATGTAAAATGTGGTGAGGACAAACCCTGGACATCCAAGGCACAAGGTGTCAGTGATAGATCTGTGCCGTGCACGTGACTGCTGCATGCACACAAACGTGCACTCAAACACATGAAACATACACTCACTCAAACACATGAAACATACACTCAAACACATGAAACATACACTCAAACACATGAAACATACACTCAAACACATGAAACATACACTCAAACACATGAAACATACACATACGTAGACACAAACATATGGAGTCAGTGCTGCCACAACACTACAACAGACATGCCCAGGCGCGGGCGGGTTGTAGCACATTTAACCCACCCTCAGGTGAGACTGACGAAGCCATTCGTCAAACTAAAATGTCCCGGGGAGTCAAACTTGGCCCGGTGGTAGTGGCAGTTCTTAGGACCATTACCTGCACTAAAGTCATTAGAAATTAATATCTGACCTTGTCTAGTGGGCGGCGGTGCCTGGCAGTGGCGACGAGGTTAATGGAAAGTGTCACGTCGCCAGCGAGAAGCTGAATGGAGACGGATTGAGAAAACCGGCGGCTGGTTGAGAGAAGCAGCACCTCTTGTGTTGTCTCCAGGGACGCCGTGCGTGCTTTTATTTGATTGGCCTGTTGTGTCACCAGGCGTCTGTCGTATAGGGCTCGGGCTTGCTCGTGTGTGGGACACGTGATCAATTTTAACCAGTTTCCGAATTATTCTTCTCGGGTGAATGGTCTAGGGTAGACACTGGCAATCACTATCCGCCACCCGTCTGTGTCCGGATGTTTTAGTACAGTCTGACCGAGTGGATAGAACGCCGGACTCCCATTCGGGAGACCCGGGTTCGATCCCTCGGTAAGGTGTGGGATTTTTTTTCTGTCGGGGGTAAAAAGAAAATCCTAACCTGCACAGTTCGCGGCGACTGCACTAGCCAGGCGGCCTTAATTTCTCAGGCTCAAAGACCCCTCTGCCATACACCGCAAGGTACTATATTGGCAGTAAATGACAGTTGTCGCGTTTGTTGTCATGTGTTTCCCCGATATTTACACATGCATATTTCTGTCTCGCTTGTCCAGTATTCCTCCACGGGAGGCTAAGTTCTGTTCCACCTCTTCTTTTGATCATCATCTTCCACTATTGCGTCAGGCGTTGTTGAGAGGAATAGTTGAGGTTCCAGCGCCCGATGGGTGGCACTAGATAGTGTCATTCTGTGTGATTGTACAATGTCTTTGATGTCGTCAGCCAGTTTTCTTTTCGGGCGTCCTCTTGCTCTCCTAGCAGATCTTCTTTGATGTAGGGCTGGTGTTGATGGTGTTGCATTCTAACGAGATGACCGAACCATTTGATCTTCTGTCTTTCAATATATGTGGCACAATGTGTTATTTCTGATAACATTTTTTACTCGGCCACTGATAGTTAAATTGGCAGCTCTCTTCAAGAAGCTCATCTAACAGTTTTTGATTTTCCGTAAGCGTGATTTGGATAATGTCCAAGTTTGACATTGGTAGCATAAGATTAGTGTGAATATGCTATTTATTATCTGTCTTTTTGCGGACATAAATGTCTCAATATGGGTGATAGTTGATGTGTAAACGTACTTTTTGACATCTGATTTTGATTTCTGTGTCTATTCTGCCAACTTATGTGGTCATACTTCCTAGATGTTTACATTCTTTCACTTGTTTCAGAAGTGTACTATTTCTCTCTCTCTCTCTCTCTCTCTCTCTCTCTCTCTCTCTCTCTCTCTCTCTCTCTCTCTCTCTCTCTCTGTGTGTGTGTGTGTGTGAACCACTAAATATTGTTCCCTTACGGCTTTGATGGGTGATCTTGTGACACCTGCAGCTGTAAGTATCTTAATTTTTTTTTTCTCATGCTATGATATTCTCAACATCCTTCTCTATCCATGATATTCTCAACATTCTTCTCTGTCCACGACAATCTCAACATCCTTCTCTTCCACGCCCAACATCGTTGATGTGCTCCTACAGCAAAGTATGGGCCTTTAGATTGTAGACATTGTCATTTCTGTAGCTGTCACGCTGTCGTCTTTGCTAGACTGTTCCTCTAATATCCAGCGGTAACTTCAATTAGCGGCAATTAATACGTGTGGGATTATTTCACCTTCATTACATATGTGTCGACATCTGTTGGCGTACTGTTTAGGGAAACAAAGTTTGACAGTTCCCCTACATACGGAATCCAAGGTTCGAAGTCCGCATCGGGCAGTGTGGGAGCAGATCACTTTGCGTTGGTATCGATAGAGTGAATCGTCGGCCGTTAAGAAAACAGTGGCAAACTACTGAACGTAAAATTGTCTAGTAAGTCAGACAACAGTCAAATAATGCTGTGGTTGATGGCAAGGTCCTGCAACAGGACATGAAACTAACCGTAACTGTGCATGTGTTGTTGTGTGCCACAGCTTAGACTTCGCTGTCGGCGTCAGAGTTGATCAATGGCATCCCATGTGTCAGCTTGCGCCGCCCCCCCCCCCCCCAACTTGAGACAGTATGTTCGTGTCCTTTAATATATTTGATTCCCGATAGCCACTGCTTTCTCGCCAGGTCGCCACTAGACTGGAGGACAGATAATAATCTCTCTCTCTCTCTCTCTCTCTCTCTCTCTCTCTCTCTCTCTCTCTCTCTCTCTCTCTCTCTCTCTCTCTCTCTCTCTCTCTCTCTCTCTGTATGCGCGCGCACTGATCTATCACTGAACGAAGGCACTGCGCGGCAGTCTGGTGACCACGGAACACGCGCAAGAAACACTAGCCGGCCAGGTCTGATCTCCACTGACCGGCCAGGTCAGATCTCCACGGGCCAGCAACACTGCGCTGAATCATCACTTGGCCACATCCTGACCTGATTAGCCCGGGCTCCTCTCTAGGTACCCACGTGGCTGGCACGATGACCACTGAGGTGGAGAAGCGGACCGTGACGGTCAATGAGTATACCGCATTTGTAGCGATATATGTAGTGGAGATGCAACTAACCAATCACGTGGAGCGATACATGTAGTGGAGATGCAACCAACCAATCACGTGGAGCGATACATGTAGTGGAGATGCAACCAACCAATCACGTGGAGCGATATATGTTGTGGAGATGCAACCAACCAATCATGTGGAGCGATACATGTAGTGGAGATGCAACCAACCAATCACGTGGAGCGATATATGTTGTGGAGATGCAACCAGCCAATGACGTGGAGCGATATACATGTAGTGGAGATGCAACCAACCAATCACGTGGAGCAATACACGTACTGTAGACACACCATGGCACACACACACACACACACACACACGAAAGTAACGGACTCCATCTTCAAGCCGTGAGTGGTGGTGGGTATATGGTGCGGACATTCTAGACAACCCTCACTGGACAGGTGAGGTGTATTATACCCCAGGCCGGCCACCTGTAGTTCTCAGGGGCGTGCCTGGTACCCAGGGCAGGTTGGGTCGACCCGCGAGCCCGGACCCACGAACAAACATCCCACGTGACAGGGGATTCGAAGACATGACCTCCTGGTCGGAAGGCAGGCAAGCCGGCTGGCGTGGGCGTCCATGTCTAGCAATAGATCTCGTTGGTTGGTCTTCTGAATCAACTGTGCTGATGATATTCCTCCATACCACTGCCTCAATTCATCCAGCATCACTTCTCTTGGTCTGCCTCTGCCTCTCTTTCCCTCGATCTTTCCAGTTGTCACGATGATCTCCAATGCTTCTCGTCTCATCACATGACCAAAGAAAGCTGTTTGTCTCTTTCATATTGTTGTATGTAATGTTTAAGTTTCATTAGCCTCTTTCTTTACAATCGTTGTTAGTTACTCTGGCAGTCCAAGGAATTCGCAACATCTCTGCTGCGTCCAAGATTTTCCTAAGTACTAAAGCTACATTTGATAAAATGAAGAAATCTGATGCATTAACTCCTTGTTTTGGGAGGCTAAAAACAAGAATGCTTGCATGTTACACAGAGGCAGTTTTAACATGGCTGTGAATCCTGCACAATTAGGCAACAAAAAACAACAAGGATATCTCTGGAGGCCCCAGAGATGTGGTTTTACAGAAGGATGCTAAAAATATCCTGGACAACCAACATGAATAATTTCACATCTAAATGTGTCTGAAAGAGGCTAAGACACAAAGGCACAAACATTAGGACGAGCAGTCGAACATTCAGCCACATTGTGAGACGAGAAAAACTGGAACATTAGACAGTTGAAAAGATTGATGGAGACAGCGAGAGAAGTTGTTTCATAGCCTTTTATTCTTCTTCTGTAGTCCTACTGCCCTTTCCGTGAAGCGTCGTGGGGAGGAGGCAGATGTCGTGTTCTGTGTGTCGCTTGTCTTGCTGCTTGTACTAACATGATGTTTGATCTCCTCAATGTCTCTTGTACTCCATCTCTTCCTGGGTCATCCTCTCTCCTTGTATCCCGATGTTCACACTTAGAACACTCTATCCCAGTGGTTCTCAACCGGTGGGAAATTCCCCCCCCCCCCAGTGAGGGAAGGGGGAATTTTAGGGTTTTCCACGGGGGGGGGGGCAATTAAGATTATCTCAAGATCACGTTAATACAAGAACCGAGTACTTGATACTGTTTTTCCCTCCATACTTTACGGTTATGTACTTCTCGCCCTTCTGAAATTTGTTTTATACCATAATAAGATCCGCAAATCACGTTTTATGTAGACGTCTAGACTTGTTCTAGTATGTGTTATTAAATTTAGCTCCCATTTGTACGTATACTGTGTAGGGGCGGGGGGGGATTTATAGGGAAGAAATAATAAAGGGAGGAATGACGTTCTGAACATGCGGTGAAGGTGTGCATGGGCCAAAAAAGCTTGAGAACCACTGTTTTAGTAGATCCCAAACTGGTGTTCTGTTGTCGGTGGGTGTATGTCAGGGTGTGGGTTTGGTATGAATGGAACTCACATCTGCACGAGTGTTTGTTAGTGCGTGGAACATGTTTTGGTTTTGTGACGAGGGTTAAGAAAGATAACTCTCGAGTTTGAACGGGGAGTACAAGTGAAGACGCGGTCCAGGTCGGACGTTTGGGAAGGAGTGCCAGAATGCCATCAGCCGAGGGCCTTTGTATAATATGTTTTAGTTGGAGTGTTAGTTGTGGTGCTTATTTTACTTGAGAATAACTGTGCAGCGAACTGTGAATGAAGATTCGAGTGTATATGTGAAGCCGTATAATAAATGATGAAAACGGCGTTGACTCCTGTTATGTCCTTCAGTTGGACTTGTGAGGTTGGCGCGAGAGGTGGAGAGAGCGAGTGGCCTACAAACATGGACAAGCAATTAAGGTTTGACAACAAAGTGTCTAGAAGATAGTGACTCATAGCGCACAGATCTTCAGGTATGAAACATTGAGCACAGAAATAGCGCCACGAGTAAATGCCAGCCATGGATCTGACTTGCTTGTAGAACAACAGTGAGCAGACACGAACATGAAGCAATGGCCTAAAGTTAGGTCCATGATAGGTACACCCTGACAGTGTGCTATTAGTGTTGTTAGAATGAGGTGTGTCTTGTGTCGCACAAAACTTGTTTGTTGGAGTGGTGTGTTGTTGAATTTCCAATGTGGTGATCGTTTTTTTTTTTTTTTTTTGGGGGGGGGGGGGCGTGCATGTGTAGTGTCTGTAGTGATATACGCTAGTTCTGCTTCGTGATCTGTGTATTGTAATGTTTCCTGTATGTGTTTTATGTGTATTATGTGGTGTATTGAAGGTGTGTGTATTCTGTCTCCCCGGGAAGGTTAACCCGGTCAATAAATGACCGCAGAAGTCGGATGTGTCGGCCTAACGGCGCAAGAACGCAGCTCTGTTGTAAACAGACACAACGCAGTCACATCCGGAAAAAAAAATCCGGATGAACGAAGAAGAAGAAGAAGAAGTATTCTGTCTAGTCTGCCTGATCTGTTGTGAGCCCTATTTTTGTGTGTTGTTGCAATATAATTAAGGTGTCTATGTCTGAAAGCGTCTATTAAATTGTGTGTGTCTGGGGTATTTTGCAGTATATCCAGTTGGTTTATTCCATTCCTGTCATTTATCTTTAATTGTGTCTTGGTTCCTGCTTTTCCTCCCTCTACAATATTCAAATCTGAGAGCACAAAATTGAGATTCCCTGCAAGGATAACATTTTGTCTTCTGTGTTTGCGTAAGCAGGGTGTCTAATTCTTAGTTTTAAAAAAAAAATAACTTGATGATTGTAATTTGGTGAAGGGGTGCATGTATGTTCTCTATGGTGTATGCATGTATAGTATTTTCTCCATGTATTTTAGAGATTCGTCCCTGGTCATCCGTGTGTGTTCTAACAATATCCCACTTGTCTAATGTCTGCAGTGCGGCTGTTCCTGACCCGATTTTGTGTATGCCTAAACGAAAGCATGAATGTTTGAGGCCTAGCTGTGTGGTGATATGTTGTGCGACAGTTTTTGAACAAATGTTTGTTTCTTGTAGTAGTATAAAGTCTTGTTTTGTGTTTACGTATGAGTGAGATGATGCGTTGTAATTTTGTACGTATATCACACATGTTTAAAGTAATAATAATTAAATCACTAGTCATTGTAATTGTAGTAAATACAAATAAATGAGATATAATTACTATATAAACTCGAGCGCCAAGTTGTTATCCATGATGGGCACGTCTAGACGAGCAAGTGTTCCTGTAACAAAAGTTTATGCGAGAGGGTCATCTTGATCCTCGTTCTGATCGCTTGTGTCGGTGTCTACAGAGTGTCTGGTATGCTGTATGCGTTTTTTTTTTGTCTTGTACTTGTTTCTCCGCTTGTTCTTCTTGTTAATTTTTCTTTGTCTTGTCTGTAATGTCTTTGATACTTTCCTTCTTTATGGTATCTATCTAGTCGGTGATAGATCGTCTATTACTGTGTCAAAGCTGTGTTTTTTTTACTGCATTAGTAATCTGTCTGCTTATTTTCTCTTCATTGGATTGGTGACGATTTGAAAACCGCCAGTCTTCTTTTTTTGGATTATTTTCTTGTCTTATTTTCTCGTGTGTTCCTGTCTTCTTATGTATTGATTTTACTATTCAAAGTTTGTGTCAGTTCAGTTCTTTTCTTTGGAGGAGTTTCTCTAATGAGTGGCAGGAAATCTTCTTGACTGTGTACACCACTTGCTGCTGCTGTTGGTGGCATCGGTGATCGTCTACTAGGGCATTTATTTGCCCAGTGGTTGTCTTGGCCACACGCCGGACAATCGACCTTTCTCCCCGGCATCGTAATCAATACTCTGAGATTATTGTTCCTAATTCCAGGAGTGTAGATCACAGGAGCATCATATCACAATGTTGTTGCCCAAGAAGACAAAATACCTACGGCATCGAGCACAAAGGAAGCAATAAAGATATGGCTCCGAAGGAAAAATATACCATTTCCAGAAACATATTTCAAGCTACAGTTGTTGTCCCTTGTAAAACAGACACAAAAAAGCAAGAAATATCAAATCAACAAGTTGATAGAAGAGCATGGCCATAGGTGCTTAAGACTTCCGCCGTATCATTCTCATTTTAACTCTGTAAAACTTGTGTGGGCTAAAATTAAAGGACAGGTGGCAGCTGCCAATACTACATTCAAATTGTCTGACGTCAAGAAACTAACCCAGTCCGAGCTATTAAATATTGATAAAAGTTACTGGAAAAAATGTGAGGACCATGTGTTGAAAAAGGAAGAGGACTATTGGAGAAAGGATGGATTGAATTTTACGCAACCGAGAGCAATCATCAACCTACTGGAATCGTCCGACACAGATTAAGGTCTGAGCAGATCGCAGACCTTAATCTATTTACACACTTACTGAGATATTTTGCTCCAACTATTCAGACGAATTGCAGGCCCTAAACATTACCGCATCAGCATAATGTCAATGGCAACAGTTTTTATTCCACAGTGATGAATTTTCAATTCCGCAAGCCCGCAGCGGTGACAAACAACTGTATTGAAACACACACACACACACACACACACACACACACACACACACACACACACTACACTAAACGCATTGAATACCAACAGAAGAGTAATATTGCGGTGGAAACTGACATATTGTGGCATAACAAGAAACGTGAGAGCAAACACGTTGTCAAATTAGGGGACAACACACGTGCATACGAATCAATCTATAAACTTCAATGAAAAGAGGACCAACATCTTGGTCGTTAAGAAGAAAGCCCACTACAGAGACACTGACAACTATTTTCATAGTGCAAAACAGGTAATCATGTTCCGTCTCTGAACGGTAAACAGCAAAGTAGACTATCTTTCACGAAAACTCAAAGCGGGTCTGTTACCCATGTGTACGTGTGAACAAACTACACAGACAGCTGAATAGACCCTTAAAAATAGAAAAATTATGACTAAATTGCGGTATCATTTCTGGTCACTCCATACGCACATTAATGCACAGCTATTTGGAAGCTTTCACGAACTCAATATAAAAAGCTAACATGAATACTTGTGTACACATTATTAACCAGCAGCTGAAGAAACAAGAAGCAAATGAAAAATAAGGTAAGAAATATATTCCTTCTACTTTCCTGTCAATTTACAAATTATTTACCCCATGCCTCTAAATTCTCTGTCTTTACTAATATTACACATTGCACCCCTCTCGGGATTCTCCGTGGTGAAGTGGTCAAGTCGTCTGACTCAGGCTTCGAAGGTTGTATGTTCGATTCCGGGCCGCGTCCTTCATTTCACGAGTGCATTTTTTCGGAGGCTCCAGAGGGTCGTCGCTGGAGCTAAGGAGTTCGTGCTTTGTGCGACGCTTTCCGCGCTGCAGAAAGAAACGGAGCCATATGGGATAAAAACCTGGTGCAATGCAGCCGACCCTGTCGACTTTTAAGCTACTTCTTTTATTGTACCCACTCCCATACGAATCCGGATACGCCTTGTGTCGTCATGTGAATTGGCGGGGCGCTCATTACTGTAAAAACAAGTTTGTTAGCGAGAAATCACTAGTTTTTAAGCAAAACATCAAAGAAATGACGCCGCTTTCGATGATTTAAGTTGCTTTGGGACCTATCAAAGACATATTCCTTGGGAGGGGGTAAATATAAGACGGCAGGAAAAATTTCATAACGATGCAACAGACAGTTTTAAAAATAATTGATCGTGAATGACGACATTCGTTTCTGGACATACTATAGTGGTCGTCTCTTGGAACTGCAAATGCAGTTTTTTTTTTTTTTTTTTTTTTTAAACATGTTTAAAATGCTATTTTAATTCAACAAAACTCTTAGTGTTTCTTGTACCTTGAGAACTCTGGCTACAATCTCCTGCTCCTCAATGAGGAAAGCACGAATGATTCTTTCTCTGACAATCTTGTGGCTTAGAGAACTTCCATAAGCACGAGTAACTCTTTTTTTGCTTGATCAGAGCACTCAGCTTGTGGAGACGCACAGACCTCACCCGTCTGAGCCTGGTCTTGTAGTTACCACATATTGGTGTCTTTGCAAGCTTCTTCTGGTACTTCTTCTTCTGCGTTCATCCGGAGTTCTTGTTTTCTTTTCCGGACGTGATTGCGTTGTGCCTATTTACAGCAGAGCTGCGTTCTTGCGCCGTTAGGCCGACACATTCGACTTCTGCGGGCATTTGTTGACCGGGTTAACGTTCCCGGGGGTTTCTTAGGACATTTGACTCTCACTGTTGTGGTGTTATCTCCCATTCCAGCTGGCCCATATAGAACAGCCAAAGACATCCTGGTCAGCCCTCAAGGGAAGGCAGGGGCAGACCATGGGCATTCCCCGTTATCCAGGGAGGCTTCCATATTTTCAGAACCGACACACAGCGCTCTGGTACTGGGCTCACCCAAGGAATCGTCACGTCCTGCACATGGCTGCTTAGCCTCACTTCCGTATATTGGGCCTTCCGTTCACCATAGGCTGTTCTTCTGAAAACCAGAAGAATGCAGTCTGCAGATGACATCCACAGAGTGAGCTTTCGATTCGGACTTTCCATGTAATGGATTTGCTATCCAAGCAATATTCCATTTCATGCCACAAGGACACTTTTCCCACCTTTTATGAAGCCCACACAGTGAGCTTTCGATTCGGACTTTCCACGTAATGGATTTGCTATCCAAGCAATATTCCATTTCATGCCTCTGGGGCGCTTTTGTAACCGATATACCTGTGGTATGAGGTGTAGCTGTCTAAATACTTCTTCATGCACCTTTAGATGTCAACCTGAATGTAGTTAAAGTAAGCTGCAGTCAACTTGAGCTTGTTGATATCTCCATAGAGTTTGTCCTCAAATGAAGCAGGTGTCGGCCAAAATATCTTTCTCTGCATTTCTGCTGCAGTTTTCAAAGCCTCTACCTCCGCTTTGAAGTTACTTGAAAATTTTCCTGTTGCCACTGACTGTGTTTGTTTTTTTCACTCCATTTTTTAAATTTAGTAGAATTCCACCTCTTCCATTTTCTATTCAATTTTTGGCTGATCCATCTGTATACGCATGGGTTCAATTGCTGCTTGGGTAATGTTCTTTTATGTAGTTTAGGGTTATTTTTCTTCTTTCGGTTTCATTCTGAGTGTTCTTTTTCTCAATACCAGGAATGTTTTCTATCATCTCAGGCAGTTGCTGCTGTCTCCAAGCTGGGAACTTGTGTGCATTGTAAATGGGTTTGACTGTTGATATGTTAAGTATGGAATCTGCCCTAATCTTTCGTTTTGCAGTTTCTACAAAGTTGCCACGCGTCAATCTTCCCTTCCCAAAACCATTAAACCTGTTATACATAGGGTAGCCTGTCAATCTTCTGAATTTTTCTGCTTGTTGCTGGGCTTTGCTATCTCTTCTATCCTGCATTGGTTGTAAACAAGTGATCTTTTCTAGTTCATTAATAGGCGTTGTCTTCAGGCTTCCAGTTATGATTCGCATTCCCTGATTTTGTTAAAGTTTGACTTAGCTGCTGTTGCCCAAGCTGCAATGCCACATTCCAGTACTGGCCTCACCCGTCCAGTATATAACTTCTTGAGAACTTTCTCATCTGCTCCCCATGTTGTACCAGCAAGCTTTGCATGATTGCCATTCTTTGCCTTGCTCTTGTTCGATTTTTCTCAACTTGTGTCTCCCATGTCAGGCGACGATCAAAGGTGACTCCTAGATAGTTTGGATTTTCTTCATGGCGCAATATTTTCCCATACAATACCAGCTTAGGTTGCTGAGTTTTATTTGAGAGGGAGAACACAGTGCATGTTGTTTTCTCCTCACTTATCTTCACTAGCCATGATTTTGACCAGTCCTCTAGCGCTAATAAGGCTTGCTGTATTCTGCTGTTAGCTGTACTAATATATTCTTCAGATGTCCATATAGCTATGTCATCTGCAAAGGAGGATGTGTGTACTCTGGCTGGAAAATTTTCTGTGATGCCATTTATATATGCTAGGAATAATTTTGGTGCAAGAACTCCTCCTTGGATTGCCTTGTAAATGTCTGTTTGTTTGCCTGTGTGTGTTTGTATTATTTGTTGTAGAGCTTCCACTGCATCTGTGACTGTTTGACATGTGAAAAATATGTGTTCTTTTGTCCCTTTTGTGTTGTTCCTGCATAATTGGCATTTTCCTATTTGTCTGGATCTGAATGCTAATTTGGGTATTATGGGAGTTATATTAAATTCAGTCTGTAAGTTTACTAAGCCTTAGATGTGATGTGTTTGTTGTGTAAGTTGGAAAAGGTGGATGTGTAGTCTGACATGAAATATTTTTGTCCTCTTTTGATTCTCAGTTTAAGCGATGGTGCTTGTTTACTAATTGTTTGTATATTTCTCGTGTTGTTTCATTTATTAAATGTTCATGTCCTTGTATTGCCTGTATACATGTGTGATAGAAAGATGGCAGTATGCCCTGATAATGTGCTGCTGCATTGTTTAGTTTTGTGAGATGTTTTATTTTGTGTGCTATATAATATAATGCTAATCTATGTTGTTCTGGATGTCTGATAATATTACCTATGTGGCTGATTCTAAGTGCTTGTATTTTTGTTTGTATGTCCTGAAGTGCTATTCCTCCTTGTTTCTTATCCTGAATGAGAGTTTTATGCTGTATGCTGTGTATTGTCTTACTTAATATGAAATGTCTTATCTGTTTATTTATGTCTGTGATTGTCCGTTTTGGAGGGTTTAACACTGTCACTAAGTATATTATTTTTGGTATGATGTATGTGTTAACTATTATGCTTCTACCAAATATTGTTGATGTTTTGTATTTATACCTATGTAGCATGTCTGTGATTTTGGTGTGTTAGTTGTAGCCATGTTTCTCTGTGTGTTGTTCTGGGGTCACCTGGATGGCTTGGCCACATGGCATGGACGAGACAGGAACACTGATCTGATCCACGACACTGGTGATCGAGTGAAATGGCGAGTCATGACCACCCACGCTTTCCGGCATGGCACATGATTGATTGATTGATTGATTGATTGACAGTTTCATATTGTGTGTATGTGTTAGGTCAGGAGGGAAATCAGACTTTTGTTTCCACTTTCTCAGGCCCATAATTTGTGATTTTTGTATATTAATTTTGGCTCCACTGCCTTTCCCAAAGTGGGAGAAGGTTGCAGTATGTTTCTGATGGATGTGTTGCTTGTAGGGAAGAATGCAGTATCGTCTGCATAAGCAATTACCTTTTGCTCTCCTATTCCCTGTATGAAAGGGTCTTTAATGCTGGTATCTTGTCTGATCTTTTCTAATAATGGCTCTAGTGTCAGTATATACATAAGTGGTGATAGTGGGCACCCTTGTCTTACAGATCTTGTCAGCCTGAAGCTAACAGTCAGTGAATGGTTCACTAAGACTTTGCTTTCAGGGTTGCTATACAAAATATGTATCCATTTTCTATAGTACTGTCCTATATTGCAGTGTTCTAGGGTTTTGTGCAAATAGGAGTTTGCGATTCTGTCAAAGACCTTCTCTTGGTCCAAAGACAAGAGGGAGGATTGACAGTCTTTCTGGTGTGTGTACGTTATAATGTCTCTAATGAGGTGTGTGTGGTTTTGTATATTCCTGTGCTGTACACTACATTGCTGGTTTGGGTGTACTAGTTTTGGTAGGAATTGTGTGATTTTGTGTGCTAGTGATTTGGCCAGAATTTTGTAATCTGTGTTAAGAAGTGAAATTAGTCTGTAATTGTTCAGTTGTTTTTTGTCTGTCTTAGCTTTGTGTATAAGTGTTATATAAGATATGTTGCAACTATCATGGAGTTCTTGTTTGTCAAAGGCTTCTAGATAGACGCTTAGAAGAAGGTTACCTATGATAGGAAATAATTGTTGATAGAATTCTACTGTTAATCCGTCTGGTCCTGGTGTCTTGTCTTTGTTCATTTTACTAAGTGCATGTGTTATGTTTCCTAATGTCAATTGTGTGTCCAATATCTCTTTGTCTGTGTCTGATATCTTTTTTTGTATATTGTAAGAAGCTATCTTGTATTTGTGTGTTTACTGTCTCTGCTGTAAATAAGTGTGTATAGCATTGCTGGAATGCTTCTGTTATACGTGTGCTTTCTGTTTGTGTGATTCCTTGCATGTCTATTATTGTGTTTATCTGTTTGCTACACTGTATGTTTTGTTCTATTGCCATGTATTGTTTACTGGGTGTCTCTTGTGTGATGGTGTTGAGGTTTGTTCTATTTAGTGCACCCAGGTATCTGTGCTGTTGGTGTTGTTCCAGTTGCATTTCTAATGCATGCAAGTATGGTGAGTTTATGTCGGTTTGCTTTGTTAAATGTATTGCTGTTTGTATGATCTGTTCTTGTTGTAGGCTACGCTTGTGCATGATGTATGCTAGTTGTTGTATCCTGTTCCGTATTGTGTTTTTCGGTAAGTCCCAGTATTGTCTAATGTTGTCAGTTGGTATACTATCAGTGTATGAATGTATCAGGTCTGTCATATATTGTATATATTCTGTGTTTTGGAGTAAAGTGTTGTTAAATTTCCAGTGTGGTGATCGTTTGAAAGGCTGTGTGGGTGTCGTGTCCTCCTTTACAGTGTCGTCCCTGGAGTGAAGAGAGTCGACACCCACATTATAATATTTTTTTCCTCTCAATATTCTGGAGAATCCACCAGCTTCCGTCCAACACACTCCATCAGCCTATGGACACCTTTTCCTATCACTCTCTCACTGTCGTACTATGCCCCCTTCTCATACTTCCCCAACGCAACATACTCAACAACTCTTGCTTCTAAAGATTAATAAAGATTAATTTATTAAAAGAAAAGTGTAACGTATATGAGACGTGTATGTGAAGAAAATGTGTGACGTGTTCTATAAAGTGTGTAGAATCGGACTCTCAGACAACAACCCAGTCAGCTGATCCCAGCAAGGATAGACCACAACACGTTACGTCAGAACATGTACTTCTCACCCAGCGCCGAAACCATCCTGCTGGATACTGATTTGCCTCTGTAGACCTCTGGTAATCCCATTTCATGAACATCCGAAATAGACACCGGTGGTATAAACAGTTAATCATGGACCGGTTGCACCCTACACACTGTCCGTTCCTATCGTTCATAAAAAAATGCACAAGTCCTTTGTAGTGTGTACACAGTTACTAATGTTAATTGTTACTGTACTGGAGCCTCACTCGTGTCTATCTAGCCTCAAGTATCAAGTCTTGTGTTCTATTACACGAGATTATATCACACTATGTAATTATTAGACTTAATGTTTTCAGTTCGTTACTACTGTCTGATGCTGTGTGGTGCATCAGTAATCATCACTCTCTTTGGTGAATCAACTTCCTTCTAGCTTTAGTTACGTTCTGTATGCAACTTTATTGATTGTTGAACTGGTGTTCTTCCGAATGGGATTGGATTCTTTCCCAAAAACGTGTTGAGTTTCCTTGGATCTGGTAGGGAACCTAGGATAGAAACAACACATCTGGTGATAGTACTAGTCACTGATCCTTTCGGCTGAGTGTAAGCCTATCACCTTGCTTAATGATCTTTAGCTAACTAGACTTAGTCATAGAGCAGATTAGCTACCCACCTAGAGCCGAATCAGGCTATGACAAAGAAAAAAACAGCAAACAGAATGCGGAACCCCGCCCACCAGGGACACCTACGGGAAGATCCCAATTATCCCTCATTACTCAATTCTCAACTAGTAAAGCTTATCAACACTTCACTAATCTATTCTTAACTAGCAGAGTTAATATCACGATTCTTACTCTAACTAGTTTCCACTAACAGTGCTAATCATCACACTATAGTTTAACAAGGCCACAGTCTATATTAAGTAGAACTAATATTATAATAGGTTATACCTTAAATGGCACTACTGCAGTCCTATCAATCATATCTACATCTGCCATTATAGGCACGTGTAAAATTAAGTCACTAATTAACACACGGTAGATATTATTTCCACTAAGCACTGCAGTGCCTTTGCACTCCGACTAGAGCCACATTTCCAAGTCCCCCTAGTTGGCCCCAACTCGGGTTTATATGGCAACCTACCAAAGTTGGCCACGTGACGTTCTCCTTTATGCCCCCACACAGGTGGCACAGTGGCAGATCATCCCCTGTCAGGGATCCATCCTCCCTGGCTCCATTAATGTTAGATTTGTCATCACTGGTTTTGACATCCAAAACAATCTAGAGAGTTACTGTACAGTTCCAACAAAGAGTTTTTCCCAACACGCTGTCAATCTTCTCGATGTTCCGGAAACAAGACTTGACAGATGTACTGTTTCCTGTCTCTCGCTGCCAATTCCGGTTTGTCTCTGACTGTTGACAAACTGTCAAGCGATGCCGGGACCTGTCTTCATCACCACCGAATGTTCCCAATCCGTTAGAAATGTACACGTGCAACTACAAATATTGTCCTGGGATTTTGACATCCGATTTGTTTTTACTGTTAGTAAAATAGTTGTCGCTGGCAGATAGTCCGTTTAATCAGAAAATCCTCTATAATAATCAACCGGTTAAACACACGGTTTTATTTTGTGACATAGGCCCCCTCCTAAGAGAGTAGTCCATCTCACTCTTCTCCACCGTGAGTTTAATCCAGATGATTCATTCTTCTTCTTCAGGAGCTGGGTGTCTTGACAAGAAATCCGCTCCAACGTTTTCCTTCCCAGGAATGTACTCTACTGTGAAATTATAAGGTTGAAGTAACAACGACCACCGCATCAAACGTGCATTGAGCTTCTGAGAAGTAGCCAGGAACATCAGAGGTTGATGATCCGACTGGACTCGAAACTTAATTCCATACAAATATGGCTGAAATTTTTGCACTGCCCATACGAGGGACAAGCACTCTCTCTCGACGGTTGAATAATTCCTCTCCGCCTGTAGAAGTTTCTTACTTGCGTATGCCACAGGTTTCAAAACCGAAGCATCGTCTTTTCCTTCCTGTAACAAAGCGGCTCCAATTCCAATCGCACTCGCATCTGTTCTCAACACAAATTGTTTGGAAAGGTCAGGGAGCTGTTATACAGGTTTGCTGACCAAGGCCTCCTTTAACTGACTATAGGCATTCTCACATTCTGGTGTCCAAATGATTTGGTCCGGGAATCCCTTTTTCAAGGTTTCCGTCAACGGAGCTCCCAGTTCCGTGAAATGTGGGATAAATTTGTGGTAGAACCCACACAACGAGAGAAAAGATCGCACATCCTTCTTCGTTTTTGGCCTTGGTGCATTTCTGATTTTCTCCAGGTTCTTCTCTTCTGGAACAATGTGTCCTGGAGTGATGGTGTGACCTAGAAATTCCAGAGTCTGATAACCAATCATGCACTTGGTTGGACGAGCAGTAAGCCCTGCTTCCTTGAGCCTATTAAACACTCTCTCCAAGGATTGTAAGTGGTCATCCAAGCTGTCACTGGAAATCAGAATATCATCCATGAATGAGATGATGGATGGATCCTGTAACGGATCGAGTAAAGTCCTCATCATGCGTGTAAACACACTGGGTGCATTGCTGAGTCCAAAGGGCATGACTTTGAATTCGTAGTGTCCACTGGGTGTACTGAAAGCTAACAGTGGTCGAATCTCCGGTTTGACTGGTATCTGATAGTACCCCCGACTCAGATCCACCTTCGAAAAGTACCGAGCCTTATGGAGCCTAGCGAATAACTGAGTTGGATTCGGCAAAGGTTCCACCTGAAACTGTGTATGACTGTTCAGAAGTCGGTAGTCTATACACAACCGGTGTTCTCCACTTGGTTTGCGTAACAAAACTACCCCCGCATTGTATGGGGATGTGGATGGTGCAATCACGTCATCCTCCAACAGTTTTTGTATTTCCTCCTCCAGGGCCTTTTCTTTAGAGAATGACACTGGGTAAACCTTTTGGCGAACAGGCTCCTGTGTGGTCAAAGTCATCTCGAACTCAACCAACCTCGTTCGTCCTGGTTTATCAGTCAGTATCTCCTTCTGAGACTTGAGAACCTGGGTTATCCTTTCCCTCTCCTGGGAGGTCAGATCAGGGTTCACTTGCACATCCCTATAGGTTTCCTGGTGTTCCAAGGGATATTCCCTGCCCTCGCTGGTTCCCACTTCTGTCTCCACTGCAACTGCCATTGCCATGAGGTGAGCTGCCTTGTCTCCGGGTCTCTCTTCGTATTTCCGCAAGAGATTGATATGGAAAATCTTCGACTTTCCCCGGATCCGGATCTGATAGTTGGTTCTGGATATCACCCTTTCCACGGGAAATGGTCCTTGCCAACCTATCTCCAGTTTGTTGTTTCCCGTTGGGAGTAGCAACAAGACTTTATCTCCCACCTCTAGAGATCTTTCTTTAGACCTACGGTTGTAGTAAGCCGCATGTCTTTTCCTGGCCTTTTCCAAGTTTTGATTTGCCAGAGTCCATCCCTTGTGGAGTTTTTCTTTCAGTTCCTCCACGTATTGATAGGATGAGATCACTTCTTCTGACGTCCCCTCTTCAGTCCAACTCCTCAACATGGCTTCCAACGGTCCTTTGATTGGACGACCAAACAGCAACGTAGCGGGTGGTAGTCCTGTTGAGCCATGAGGAACTTCCCGATAGGCAAAGAGTGCTGCTGGGATATATTCATCCCACCTATCAGGTTTTTCCTGCGCTAGTTTCCTGAGCATTGTCATCAACGTGCCGTTGAAACGCTCTACTTGTCCATTGGCTTGAGGGTGGTAAGGGCTGGTATGTATGTGGTTAGAGTGAAACACCCTAAATACCTCCTCCATGAGTTTGCCACAAAACTGAGATCCATTGTCCGTCAGAATTTGATCCGGAAAGCCTAATCTGGTAAAGGCCTCCATCAGTGCGTCCGCCACTCTTTTCGAGTCAATCGTGGTCAACGGCATGGCTTCACCCCACATTGTACAGCAATCCACCATTGTGAGTATATACATGTTCCTCTTCCTAGACCTGGGAAGTGGACCCACGATATCGATGGCTACCCTCTCGAAAGGAGAGTTCATGATGGGCATCTCACCCAACACCACCGGTGCTGTCCAGTGTTTCGGTGCCACCCTCTGGCACTCAGGGCATGACTTCACATACCGACGCACTTCATCTGTCATTCCCGGCCAATAGTAATGGCAGGAAATTCGCTGCATGGTGGCGGCAATACCCATGTGTCCACTAAAGGAGATGGTATGCCCCATATGAAGAATCTGGGACCGGTGAGCTTTCGGGACGACCAACTGACCGTATAGGTTGTCTCCCCTTCCTGCTCTCCTGTATAGTATCCTATTCTTCATGTAGTACTGCCCCCGTCCTGGTGGATCAGCACTTTTCTGCAGCTTTCTCTAGCAAGGACGTAAAGTATCATCCTCACTCTGGGCAGTTCGTAGCTCCCCCGGCATTGGGTTAGTCACAATTGCTTCTGCCTCGTCCGTTCTCGTCTGAGAGCGAGTCTGCATTGCTCCCATATGGATTGGCTCCCTGGGCATTCCCAGAAAGACATACCGGCAACCTAGGATGACTGGAAAAATGGGATCGGTCAATACAGCGGCCTTGATGGTGCCGGTGACGTACCTTGACCGAATCTCCACATTAGCAATAGGCAACTTCATGGTTACAGCACTCTTCTGTGCAGGCTGTATATCCAAGGTTTCACCTGTGAATTGTTCTGGATGTACCAGATCCGCAGAAATCACGGCCTCCCCGTCCAGTCCTGTGTCGTATAAACACTCCACTTGACGACCGTTAACCTCTACCAATTCCACTACAGGTGGTTTTTCCTGGTCTGGAGTCTCTTCCTCGGCCTCGACCTGTTCGGTGGGCTCCACCTTAGGTTTTTCTGAGCACACGACGAATTGAGTGTCTCCTGACTTTCCCTTGCAGTCAATAGCATTGTGCGTATTCGACTGGCATTGGTTGCACCATTTCCCTGTCCTAGATTTTCTATTGCTAGACTTGAGTGAGCTCTCCTGGTGGCGAGCTTCCTTGTTGACCTTGGCATTTTCTGTGACAACCTCCTTGGAAGTCACTTGACATGCTGCGAAGTGAGGGTTCTTAGCCTTCGATTTGCAGTCCCTCGTATTGTGAGAGGGTGACTTACAAATTGAACACCACTTCTCCGACCACGGTCGTTTTGGTGTAGAGCTTGAAGTGCTCTTGCTTCCCTCCTTCTTCTTCTCTGAACTATCCTCTGATTTTTGCACATAAGGTTCCCACTTTTTTGTTCCTGAGTTTTTGGTTTTCTTCTTGTCATGTTTCTCTTGACTTTTGGAGTTGGTGGAAAGGTTTTCCCCTGCCTCCCCATGTACCTCGACGAACCGTTCTGCTAATTTAGTTACGAGGTCAATACGTTCCGCTCCTTGTTCTCCCAGGAACGTCCTGAGAGGTTTAGACATTTGCTTCTTCAACTGGTCGACCACCATGAGCTCTTCCAGACTCTCATAGTCATGTGCGAACCCAGCCAAATCCATCCACTTGTGGAGATAAGATTTTAGACCCAAACTGTAGGCGGCAAACAACTCTCCCGGTTCTCGTTTCGCTGCTCGAAATTTTTTCCGGTAGGTATGTGACGTAACCTCGAATCGTTTCAGCAGAGCCGTCTTTAACTCGTCATAATTGTTCTCATGTCCTGGTGGCAGGCGAGAATAAACCTCGTATCCGGTCCCGCGTAAACCCTGGGATAGCTTGAGATTCCATTTGTTACGCTCCAGACCCATAGCAACTGACATAGCCTCGAAGCGTTGAAGGTACTGGTCAATCTTCTCTTTGTCCTCCTCGTAGACCGCTAAAGGAAATTTCATAGCATGGTACCCATGTCCACCTACTGGTGTTGATCCTGGGATGGAGGAACCTCCAACTGCTCCCTCAGTTTCTCCATTAGATTGACTCTTGAGCTCGAGTTCCCGCATCCGGTACTCGTGCTCCCTTTTCTGTGCTTCCTGTTCAGCTTCTAATTTCCTAGCTGCTTGCTCAGCTTCAAATTTCCTAGCTGCTTGCTCAGCTTCAAATTTCTTAGCTGCTTGCTCAGCTTCCAATTTCTTAGCTGCTTGCTCAGCTTCCAATTCCATCCTTCTCAATTCCAACTCGGCCTTTCGATCTTCCCTTTCTGCTTGACGATACTCTCTCTCCACTTCCTGTATGTAATCCGTTAGAGCAGAACCCCCCAATCCCATTTCTTCCCCCTTTGCCTTTAATTCTAACGTGGTTAGTTTAGGGGTGGCCATTATACAGAGAGGTAAGCTAGCAGGTCTAGTACAATATAACTGCAAATTACTATACAGATATATGAACAAGTACTATAAATCTAGATATTACTACACACAGCACATTCACTCAGTGACAAGAGTAGAATCAGGACCACAGACCTATGCAGACGTGTGAAGTGTGAACAGGTAAGATATTAGTCCTAACCCCTATCCACATTCACTCTAGCTGGATTCTCCAATATGATATCTCCCTCTTATAACTAAGGATCCCGTGTCCAAAGACCCCGTTGTCAGAAGATCCCACTGTCAAAGGTTCCTGCTTGCAGGAGATCTCGCTGTCCAAGGATTCCGTTTATTAGAGATCCCGCTGTCCAAAGATCCCATTTACGAGAGATCCCGCTGTCCTAAGATCCCGTTATCGAGCCCCCAATAATGTCGTGTCCTCCTTTACAGTGTCGTCCCTGGAGTGAAGAGAGTCGACACCCACATTATAATATTTTTTTCCTCTCAATATTCTGGAGAATCCACCAGCTTCCGTCCAACACACTCCATCAGCCTATGGACACCTTTTCCTATCACTCTCTCACTGTCGTACTATGCCCCCTTCTCATACTTCCCCAACGCAACATACTCAACAACTCTTGCTTCTAAAGATTAATAAAGATTAATTTATTAAAAGAAAAGTGTAACGTATATGAGACGTGTATGTGAAGAAAATGTGTGACGTGTTCTATAAAGTGTGTAGAATCGGACTCTCAGACAACAACCCAGTCAGCTGATCCCAGCAAGGATAGACCACAGCACGTTACGTCAGAACATGTACTTCTCACCCAGCGCCGAAACCATCCTGCTGGATACTGATTTGCCTCTGTAGACCTCTGGTAATCCCATTTCATGAACATCCGAAATAGACACCGGTGGTATAAACAGTTAATCATGGACCGGTTGCACCCTACACACTGTCCGTTCCTATCGTTCATAAAAAAATGCACAAGTCCTTTGTAGTGTGTACACAGTTACTAATGTTAATTGTTACTGTACTGGAGCCTCACTCGTGTCTATCTAGCCTCAAGTATCAAGTCTTGTGTTCTATTACACGAGATTATATCACACTATGTAATTATTAGACTTAATGTTTTCAGTTCGTTACTACTGTCTGATGCTGTGTGGTGCATCAGTAATCATCACTCTCTTTGGTGAATCAACTTCCTTCTAGCTTTAGTTACGTTCTGTATGCAACTTTATTGATTGTTGAACTAGTGTTCTTCCGAATGGGATTGGATTCTTTCCCAAAAACTTGTTGAGTTTCCTTGGATCTGGTAGGGAACCTAGGATAGAAACAACACATCTGGTGATAGTACTAGTCACTGATCCTTTCGGCTGAGTGTAAGCCTATCACCTTGCTTAATGATCTTTAGCTAACTAGACTTAGTCATAGAGCAGATTAGCTACCCACCTAGAGCCGAATCAGGCTATGACAAAGAAAAAATCAGCAAACAGAATGCGGAACCCCGCCCACCAGGGACACCTACGGGAAGATCCCAATTATCCCTCATTACTCAATTCTCAACTAGTAAAGCTTATCAACACTTCACTAATCTATTCGTAACTAGCAGAGTTAATATCACGATTCTTACTCTAACTAGTTTCCACTAACAGTGCTAATCATCACACTATAGTTTAACAAGGCCACAGTCTATATTAAGTAGAACTAATATTATAATAGGTTATACCTTAAATGGCACTACTGCAGTCCTATCAATCATATCTACATCTGCCATTATAGGCACGTGTAAAATTAAGTCACTAATTAACACACGGTAGATATTATTTCCACTAAGCACTGCAGTGCCTTTGCACTCCGACTAGAGCCACATTTCCAAGTCCCCCTAGTTGGCCCCAACTCGGGTTTATATGGCAACCTACCAAAGTTGGCCACGTGACGTTCTCCTTTATGCCCCCACACAGGTGGCACAGTGGCAGATCATCCCCTGTCAGGGATCCATCCTCCCTGGCTCCATTAATGTTAGATTTGTCATCACTGGTTTTGACATCCAAAACAATCTAGAGAGTTACTGTACAGTTCCAACAAAGAGTTTTTCCCAACACGCTGTCAATCTTCTCGATGTTCCGGAAACAAGACTTGACAGATGTACTGTTTCCTGTCTCTCGCTGCCAATTCCGGTTTGTCTCTGACTGTTGACAAACTGTCAAGCGATGCCGGGACCTGTCTTCATCACCACCGAATGTTCCCAATCCGTTAGAAATGTACACGTGCAACTACAAATATTGTCCTGGGATTTTGACATCCGATTTGTTTTTACTGTTAGTAAAATAGTTGTCGCTGGCAGATAGTCCGTTTAATCAGAAAATCCTCTATAATAATCAACCGGTTAAACACACGGTTTTATTTTGTGACAGTGGGTGTGCTATTTATAGTGATGTGTGCTAGAATTGCTGTGTGGTCTGTATACTGGAGAGTTTCTTGTAGGTGTTTAGTTTGTGTTATGTGATGTGTTGTTGGTACGTATATTCTATCTAACCTAGATGATCTGTTATGTGCATGGTTTCTGTGAGTTGTATCGTGACTGTTGGGGTGTTTGTTCCTAAATGCGTCTACTAGGTTATGTGTGTCAATTATGTATTGCAGTGTATCGAGTTGATTCATGTCGTCTCGGCCAGCTCTTCTTAACTGCGTTTTCACTTCCCCGCCTATTATGTCAGTCGAAGCTAAACAACAATTAAAATCACCTGCTAAAACAACATGCCTCCCTCTGAATGTCTGTGCTAATAGGTTTTCTAAGTGTTCAAAGAATTGTGGTTGGTAGCTGTAATTTGCTGGGGCATGTATGTTGACTAAAGCGTATGTGTGTGTGTGTTGTTTCTAACGTGTATGATGGTAATGTCTCTTTGGTCGTCCTTGTGTGTGCCAGTAATTTCCCATTTGTCTGAAGTCTGCAGTATGGCGGTTCCAGAACCCCTACGATGTGTCGACAGACTGAAGCATGAGTGTCTGAGATTTGCTTTGCGTGTGTGTATCCGCATATGTTTGCTTCTTGTAGGAGAATGAAGTCGGGATTGTATTTGTGTATGAGTGTGACGATGTGTTTTTGTTTTGTGCGTAAATCTGAAATGTTCAGACTAAAAATAATAATATCATTAGTCATCATAAATTATTCAAAACAAGCAAATGCTATTGTTGACTAACAGTAATAAGAAATCAAAGAGGAACGAGGTTGTCTAGTTGAGATAGCAGACGTGATCTGATTGTAGATGTTAAAACAGTAGGCCATCTTCTTCGGTGTCAGTGTCAGTGTCAGTGTCAGTAGTGTTCTTAGATGTCAATTCTGATTTAGTTTTATCATCAAAGGTGTCGTTGCTGATGGTTTCATCAGTATTTTCGGTTTGTCTTTCCTTCTTTTTTGGCGTTGATTTGGTTGGTGAGTTTTCTTCTTCTTCTTCCTTAGTACTGCATGTTGAGTTTGGACTTAATCCTCGTAGTTGTTTTTTTTTCTGGTTTTGGAGTGGAAAACAGTTGTAAAGGGTTCTTCTGTTTGCGTTTCCAGAATGAAGTTTTCTTGATTGCCTGTTGGTGTATCCGTTTGTTGTTTTTCTTGTTGTGTGGGCTGTTGTTCAAATTGTTTTCCGCGTTGTTCGTTTTGTTGATGTTGTGCTGGACCTTGCCTTCTCAGAGGTGAAAAATTTATTAGATCTTCTTGTGCCACAACCGGCTTGTTTGTATGTTTTGCTGGACATTTGTTGGACCAGTGGTCGTCCATACCACACACATGACAAGCAGTTCTCCTGCTGGGCAATGTTATCAGAATTTTGTGAGTGTTTTTGGTAACCCCTGTTATGTTTAGATTTAATGGGGGATGTCCCGGGCGGGGTTACATAAGGCTCCCCATTTACCTCCAGAGTTTTTTTAGTGGAAATACCTCCACATTCGGGTCCCCAGTGGCATGTACGGTGATTGCCTTCACACCCTCTATCTTCATTGCCGCTGGGATCCAATGCAAAGTAAGTTTTTGCCTTTCTTTGTCTGCGTGCTCCAGACAAATATTGATGTCCGAATTCCGTACTTGTAACTGTACCCGGTGTAGCCTATCGTACAGTTTAACGTGTATGACTTCTGTTAAAGTCACGAACCACCGTGTCGGTGACTCGTACCTGTGTAGACTGGCTATTGCGCCTAGCGGCACGCCGGCCAGTCCAGCGAGTGCGGTCGCTATGAACGCTGAGGTCAACTTGGCGGCGGCTCCAGGGCCGGATAGAGACACAACAATTGTACCTGAGCGGTGGAGCAGGTTTCCGTTGAGAACATCTGACGCCAGTGTTAGAGATGAACTTGTCATTTTCTATCAATATCCTTTAGAATAACACACTTGAAAGTTAATAATATTCAGATCGTCAATCTCGCAGAAAGGCGAAAGATTTAACAAGAGAAAGAAAAATACGCATCTAGGCGAAAGATTCATACGTTGTGAAGAGAAAAAAACAATGTTTTTAGGTTGTCATTTTGCATTATGGTAAAATATGATAAAACACAGAATGTAATTTAGAGGAAACATACAAATATTGTTTATAAACTTCTCAAACATTAAAAGTCAAGCCTTTACTTTTACATAGACTTTCAAGTAAACTGGACTTTATTATCATATTATTTATTCTGCAAATAATTGTCGCTAATGTATATAAACATTTTATCAAAGATTTTGATAAATACTCAAATATTTAAACACAGAATACATTCATGCTACTTTTAGTAATGTCCCTTGAAATAACTGTCAAGTTATGTCCCTTGCTACTTCGTAGTCGTATCTCGGTACGGTAAATCTTGTGATATTTGAATACATATCGATAACTTGTTATTTTCGGGAATAATAATTCCAAAACACAACTCACAGTATCCTTTAGAATATGAATTCCAAGGAAAAAAACGCACAGTATATCCTTGAAATTAGTATATTATATTTATTTTAAAATTATTTTGCAGCTCATTAAGTTTATTCGCAAAATTCACCACATCAGGCTTCCGCAGCCGACCATGCATTCCTACACTTTAAGTGGGGGGTACGGGGTGTCAGGCATTGGTAGCACCTTTGGTAAGGATGGCTCTCATGTCCTTTCAGGACCCATCCCCCACTGGTCCAAGTCTGACACCCAGCTCGTGCCTGTGGCTCCTAGTAGCTGTCAGCATGCGACAGCGGCCACCCCCCCCCGGGCAACAGCTGTGAGAGGCTGGCTAAACCAGGCATGGGTATCCGATTTGGTGTCAAACCAAGAGGTAAACTAGGGTATGCCTACCCAGCATGTGAAGACAGGATTCGGCAGACTGCGCGGAAGAAATCATTCCTGATTCAACGGGCAAGACGGCGTTTACCTGCAAAGCGTTGTGGAACGTAATGAGCACGGCAAGGCACGTAGAGCGCCCTGGTCATCCACTGCACCTGTATTCGTCTCCAATCGTCTCGACTTGTCTTGCCACTGGACTCAGATGGACTCAGGCGAGAGAGTGAGGTCGACGAATTGCGCAACTCTTCCTCACTTTAATCCAAGTCATCGCGCAAGTCATTCTTCATCCAACGTCACATATCACCTTCAAGCCCTGTGGCGATGGGCGAGCGGCAAAGCGGCAGGCGTGGGTACGCTGGCAGCCGTAGTCGCAGACCTGCACACAGGCGGCTCATGCCATATGGTCGTCTTCCACTGACCGGAGCAGCAGTGGGATTCGGCAGCCCCCTGAGCGACTGAGCAGCCCTCTATAGGAACACACTGCTCACCTCCATAGCATGAGGAAGGGGCTAGAAAAGGTGCCCTAAACATTGTCTGCTTCATCACTACCTAACCAGCTAGCCGCGGTTGGTGGGTACCCTAAACTGCGGTCGACATACAAAGAAAGATAAAACAAGCAAAGCTAAAAGAGTAAACCATATTCCCTTAACAATTGGAACTTGGAATGTACGCACCCTACTTGACAGAGACGGCGCGTCAGGTCCAGAGAGACGAACAGCACTGATTGGGAGAGAGCTGGGCAGGTACAACATCGACATTGCAGCCTTGAGCGAGACACGACTTGCAGAAGAAGGCCAAATCTGTGAAATTGGTGCCGGCTACACATTTTTCTGGAGTGGAAGGAAAAGCGAGGAAAGACGCCAATCCGGTGTGGGATTTGCCATTAAGTCGGCCCTGGTCGGCAAATTAGCTGGATTTCCAAAGGCTGTAAATGACAGGCTCATGACCATGAAGTTGCCTCTGCTGAATGGAAGGAAGCACGCAACCATTGTGAGTGTCTACGCACCAACTATGACCAACGAAGATGATGTCAAGAATAAGTTCTATGAGGACCTGCACAATGTATTAACATCTGTTCCCAAAGGAGACAAACTTATACTCCTTGGGGATTTCAATGCCAGAGTAGGCACGGACACCACCTCTTGGAGTGGCATTATTGGAAAGCATGGAGTCGGAAATTGTAACACCAATGGACTCCGCCTCCTTCAGACATGTGCCGAACATGATCTCCTGATTACGAACACAACTTTCCGTCTCCCCATGAGAAATAGGACATCGTGGATGCACCCTCGCTCGAAACACTGGCACCTCATTGACTATGTAATCGTCAGGAGGAATGACAGACAAGACGTTCGAGTGACAAAATCCATGTGTGGTGCCGAATGTTGGACAGACCATCGTCTCATTGTCTCGAAAATGAACATCCACATCAGGCCACCACGGCGTCCTCAAGGGGCAAAAATGCAAACAAAGCTAAATGTCACCCGCCTAAACAGCAAGAAAATGCAGCAGTCGTTTGAAAATATGCTGGAAGACCGCCTCAAGCCCAATGCTGAAGCAAAACAGGATACAGAAACAGAATGGAGAGCCCTAAAGGACACGATTTACAACACTGCTATGGAAATCCTGGGTCCAGCCCCCCGAAAGCATAAAGACTGGTTTGATGAAAATTCCGAAGACATCAACCAATTGCTGGCCGAGAAACATCTTCTCCTCAAAGCACATTTGAATGACCCAAAGTCAACATCAAAAAAAGATGCTTTCAAGAACATTCAGAGAGTAGTGCAGCAGAAACTTCGGCACATGCGGGACTCCTGGCTGAGCAGCAAAGCTGATGAAATTCAGGGCTTTGCTGACAGACACGATATGAAAAACTTCTACGACTCACTGAAAGCGGTCTATGGTCCTTCATCACCAGGCATAGTTCCCCTCCTCAGTGCAGACGGGGGAACATTGGTCACCGATAAGAAAGAAATCCTCCAACGCTGGGCAGAGCATTTCAGCAAAATCTTAAATGCAACTTCCTTCTTCGATGATGAAACCATCAATTGCCTTCCTCAAGTTCCCACCAATGAGACTCTTGATGACCTGCCAACCATAGTGGAAATAAACAAAGCCATCCAGCAACTCTCCAGCGGCAAGGCACCTGGTCCTGACTCCATCCCAGCAGAGATATACAAGGCAGGTGGGCCGGTCCTAACAGAGCAGCTTCACCGAGTCTTCACAAACATATGGATGAACGAGACCATGCCACAAGATTTTAAGGACGCGTCAATAGTCCACCTTTACAAACGTAAAGGAAACCGCCAATCCTGTGACAACCACCGAGGCATCTCCTTGCTTTCAATTGCAGGGAAGATACTCGCCAGAATTCTTCTCAATCGCCTCACAGCCCATCTCGATCAAGGTCTTCTTCCTGAGAGTCAATGTGGCTTCAGAAAAGAACGTGGAACTGTTGACATGATTTTCGCTGCAAGGCAGCTGCAAGAGAAATGTCAGGAACAGAACTGCGAAATGTTCTCCACTTTTATTGACCTTACCAAGGCTTTTGATACAGTCAGCAGAGAAGGACTGTGGAAGATTATGGCAAAATATGGTTGTCCACGAAAGTTTGTCCAAATAGTGCGGCTATTTCATGACGGCATGCAGGCAAGAGTACAGGAAAATGGTGAGCTGTCTGAACCCTTTCCTGTCACCAATGGAGTGAAGCAAGGATGTGTCCTGGCACCAACACTGTTCAGCCTCATGTTTTCAGCCATGTTGATGAATGCCTTCGAGAACGACGACATTGGAATAGACATCAAATACCGTATGGATGGAAAGTTATTCAATCTCAGAAGGCTGAAAGCTAAAACCAAAATTGACAGTGGCACAGTCAGAGAGCTCCTGTTTGCTGATGATTGTGCTCTATACGCCAACTCAGAGGCGGACATGCAACATAATGTTTCAGCTTTCTCACATGCCTGTGCCAACTTTGGGCTCAATATCAACTTGGAGAAGACTGTAGTTATGTACCAGCCAGCTCCAGGGAATAATCACACTGTGCCGAATATCAAAGTGAATGATCATAGACTAAGTGTTGTGGACAAATTTACCTATCTTGGCAGCACCGTGTCACAAGCTGCCACAATCGATGACGAAGTGAATGCAAGAATCTCCAAGGCCAGTGCAGCCTTTGGCAGACTGTACAAGAATGTATGGGACAGAACTGGAATAAGCCTGCAAACAAAGCTAAAAGTCTACAAAGCAGTTGTATTATCCACACTGCTATATGCTTGTGAAACCTGGACTGTTTATCAGCGACACGCTAGGAAATTAAACCACTTCCACACAGTCTGCCTAAGGAAGCTACTGAAGATTAAATGGCAAGACAAGATTCCAGACACTGAAGTCCTAGAAAGAGCATCCATACCCAGTATCCACACTCTACTGATGAAGAATCAGATTCGCTGGGCTGGTCACTTGACTCGCATGCCAGATCACAGGCTCCCTAAACGAATTTTTTACAGCGAACTGCATTGTGGTAAACGCTCCCAAGGTGGCCAGAGGAAACGTTTTAAAGACACTCTGAAAATTTCACTGAATGCTTTTGGAATTCATCATGACACCTGGGAGGCTGCAGCCAGAGACCGAAATTCGTGGCGTGCATCATTGCGCAAAGGTGCAGTTATATGTGAGGCAACCAGGACTGCAAGAGCTGTGAAGAAAAGGCAGGACAGAAAAACCACTGCAGGAAATCCTCCTCCAGAGACGTCAAGCATTCTTTGTCCACATTGTCAAAGAACATTTCGAGCCAAAATAGGCCTTATCAGCCATCTTAGAACCCACGGCTCCACACCTTCAACCCCACTGGATGAAATGAATGGTCATCATCATTCTTGATGGACAAACAACAACAACAACAACACTTTAAGTGTTGATGCAAGAACGTCGTACCATTACTGGCAGTCCGACCCTCGACTGTCAGTCTTTTATGTCTACGCTGGATATTTTTTTTTTTTTAAACTAAGAAGGAGCCAAAGAAGAACAGCCTGCTTTGCCTGTTACATACCACCAAAAGAAAAGAATGATCAAATCAGTCAGAAGGCCACCAAACCTTACTCAAGACGACTACCACGTTTTGGACAGACCAGAACAAGTCATTATTCTGAGCCTCAGAACAGGACACAATAGATTACGCAACCACATGTATACAAAATTCAAGATTGGTGACTCAGCCATGTGCACATGTGGGTTGGCGTCGCAGACAGCAGAGCACATACTCCAGGATTGCCCAAACTACAACATATCTAGGCAAACTTTCTGGCCTAGAGAGACGACAGTGGAAGATAAACTCTATGGACCGCTGAATGAACTAAAAAAGACTGTTAGATTCATACAAGAGACAACATTGCAGTTATAGACATATTTCAAGCGAACGAAAGAAGAAGAAGATTTTTAAAAAAACCTTTTATTTTGTACAAAACAGTGTATTTACAAGATGTGTAGTGTGTGTTTGTTTTACATTTGCGAATACAACATATACATTCATATACATGTGATAATATTACATTCATGGCACGGTGTAGTTACCTGTATCAGTGGTTCTCAACCGGTGGGGAATTCCCCCCCCCCCCCTCCCTCCTTCAGGAGGAACTTTAGGGTTTCCAGGATGGAAGGGGTTTAAGATTATTTCAAGATCGCGTTAATACAAGAACCGATTGCTTGATATTGTTTTTCTCTCTATACTTTACGATTCCGTACTTCTCGCTCTACTGAAATTTGTTTTATAACGTAAGTAGACTTGATAATCACTTTTTATATAGACGTCTAGACTTGTTCTATAACGAAAAAAAAAAAGGGGGGGGGGTGAAATTCTGAACATATGGTGAAGGGGTGCATGGGCCAAAAAAGGTTGAAAACCACTGCTCTAGACCCTGGTTGATCTTGTTCCATTCTAACTAAATGTCTGAAACATTTAATTGTTTGGTGTTCTATACATTCAGTAATCAGTGTCACCCCAGCACTAGCTTTTATCCTCTCATTTGTCTCTCTATATACCTTTGTAGTTCTTCCCCCCCCCCCAGCTGCGTTTCTTGCACATGTCTTAATACGCCAATGTGTGTCAATTACTGCCCATATTTGACACTGGCCACACAGTAGACCAGGGGTGGGCAAACTATGGCCCGCGGGCCGCATGCGGCCCGCCAACTGGTATTATACGAAGAAATAAAAAATTTTACTTCGTTTTAAAATTATTTTGTTGTGTCTAAATTAAAGCTTTAATAGATAAATTAAAAAAATATATTATAATAACATATTGTAAAATCTTGTTAACAAATTAGTAAAAGTGTTTGTCCATATTGAAAAATATAATGTATAAGCGTATAAGTAAAATAACATTTCAACAATTAGTTATTTATACTGTTTAATAACCTATAAAATAATTCATAATTACTTATTGTGATAGGTTGCTGTAAACAAAGTGGACATAATATATATGCGCCCCCCCCCCCCCCAATAGCTTTGCATTTGTCAATGTGGTCCTACGCACAAAAAGTGTGCCCACCCCCGCAGTTGACGGTACTTTCTGTTTTCTGTTAGCACCGAATGTGAATGTTGGACGGCGCTCACTAAACCCGAAACTCCATAGTACCACTTGTATCGCGTGGAGGAGCGCAATTGGGAGGGTACAAGCCTTATGCTGGTGCGAGGAAATACAACCTTAAGATTACATGTCATGGCAATGCAGACCAGGTCCTAAGCGTTTTTTAACAACTGGTCTAGGATCGAAGTTCCGATAAGCGGACATTTAGTGCATTGCTGATCCGGCAGCTTCTGCAGCTTGTCTTGTTCCTGACGTATTGGTGTTACCTTTCCTCTGGAGTACACTAGACAGGCCGAGAGACGGATCATGCTGCATGAGCAACACATGGTCTCTATAATTCAGCCATGAACAACACATGGTCTCTATAATTCAGCCATGAACAACACGTGGTCTCTATAATTCAGCCATGAACAACACATGGTCTCTATAATTCAGCCATGAACAACACATGGTCTCTATAATTCAGCCCAGGCTTTGTGTTATGGAGAGGCTATTACGACTTGCTGGCTTCGTGGTGAAGGTGTTACGGACACAGTTCGTAATCCTGCATACCGCGTTCGAAACAGTTTCGTTGGTTTTTTATGAAATGGGATGGCTGCCGGCCGTTCAGAAAGCAATGGCAAACTACTGATCGTAAACTTGCCCAGGAATCACGAACAGCCAAGGAATGCTGGGGTGACTGCTACGTCCGTAAAGGATGTGCAACTAACTTTTTTTACGCCTTGTACTTTTGTTTTTTGTTTTTGCTGTTTGGGAGCATTTCGTCTGTCAAGACGGCAAGGTGCCAGTACAGTGTGTGATTGTGTGTGTGTGTGCGCGCGCGCGCGCGCGCGCGTGGGTGTGTACTGTAAAATCAGTAGAAATAAACGAGGCCACAGAGAAAATTGTTCTGGGTAGAAAACCAAGAAGACCACAGACGGCCGAGAAGACCAAGGTTCGAGTACCGCAAGAGAATAATTCACAAATATATGTGATGACCTACATCAGGACAAGGTCAAGGTCTTTCTGTTGTCGTGTTATGAGATGAGGGGTTCTGAAGAAAGTTGTGACAACCGGGAAGATAGTGGGTGTTGGTGACAGGGGTTGACAGCGGGAGATCATGTAGGATGGGTTGACAGAGAGAGAACATAGTGTGTCATATTGTGCCTGTTTTCCGTCCATCCGTCTCTCTGTTTGACTGCTCGTCTCTCTGTTCATCTCTCTGTCTGTTCATCTGTCTGTCCATCCATCTGTCTGTATGTCCGCCCTTCTGTCTGTGTCACTGCTCTTCCGTCTGTCTCTCTGTCATTTCGCCTGTCTCTCTTTCCGTTCGTCCATCTGTCTATCTGTCTGTCTGTCCGTCTGTCTGTCTGTCTGTCTGTCCGTCCGTTTGTCTGCTTGTCTATCAGTCAGTGTGTCCGTCCACCAATCTGCCTGCCCGTCTGTCTGTCTGTCTGTCTGTCTGTCTGTCTGTCTTTGTGTCCGTCCGTCTGTCTGGTGACCTCTGTTGCCATAATATGAAGCTGTCACCCAGACTCTCATGTGCCGACATCACCGGGTTATTTCATGTTGTAAATATGGATTTCAGTTCCTACGTTCAATATTTCATTGGTTAAACCGTCAACCTCGCCCGTCTTTCACCTGGCCAGCGGCAAGCCTTGATACAGGTGCCTTAGTTCTCCTAGAGCAGTGGTTCTCAATCTTTTTTGGCCCATGCTTCCTTTCACCATATTTTCAGAAAGTCATCCCCACCCCTTTCGTATTTCCTATCTAAAAATTTGGCCCGTGCCCCCCCCCCCCTTTCACCATATTTTCAGAACGTCATTCCCCCTTTTCGTATTTCCTATCTAAAAATCCCGCCCCGCCCCTACACAGTATACGTAATAATGGAAGCTAAATTTAATAGCACATACTAACTAGACGTCCACATAAAACATGATTTGTAGGTCTACTTACTTTATAAATTGGATTTTAGAAGGGTGAGACGTAGAGAATCGTACAGTATGAAGGGAAAAACAATATCCAGTAATCGGTTCTTGTATTAACGCGATCTTGAAATAATCTTAATTCCCCCCTGGAAACCCAAAAATTCCCCCCTGGGGGGTGGGGGGAGGGGAAATTCCCCACCGGTTGAGAACCACTGTCCAAGAGAGAGTGCTCTGTTTGTGTGTTTGTCTCTCGGTCTATTTGTTGATGTGCGATATTTTCGCTGCTGATGTCATGACTAAAATATGAATTTCTAATCGCTTTCCTGTTTTCTAAGTGTGTGGTATTGTAAGCGTGAATGCTGGGGTCATTGGTGTGTAAGTGACAAGATTAACGTGTAATCATACATCTGATAACATATCTAACACAGAACGGAGAGTGACAAGATTAATGTGTGATCTTACGTCTTTGCCACACCTAACACAGAACGGAGAGTGACAAGATTATTCATTATTGTGATCTTCTGTCACATCTAACACAGAACAGTGAGTGACAAGATTAATGTGGGATCTTACATCTGTTAAAATATCCTACACAGATTGTTGTGTGACAAGATTAATGTGTGATCTCACATCTTCTGTCACATCCAACACAGAACATGGTTCAATCATTAGCATATCTACAGAGATGTCACCAAAAAAAAAAAAAAAAAAAAAAAAAAAAATTAAGGGGGGCGGGGGGATTGCGGAGTTTCTGTGGTCTGACCAACTTGCTTTCCCCAATCCGGCGACTTCGGTCACCACTGTCCCTCTCCCGACTTAAACACGACAGGATGTGTGAAGGCCAGCAGGACGTGACTTCTGACGCTCCTACTCGAGTCATTTATCTGAACATCGTCAATATGATTGTTGTAGGCATATTTCCTGCGATGACCAAAGCTGTCTTCTCGACGTCCGTGTGTGTGGTGGATACACGTGTTGTTGGAGTTCACCGTAGCAGAGTGGTCAAAACGCTTGTCTGCCAACTCAGATGTTGTGTCCTCGCATCCTGAGCTAATTGGGAAGTTGTAGAAAACTGACCTGCGGTCGCAGCTGGGCTCGGTGTAAACGTACCAGCAAATGTTCGGCGAAGTAACAGCCACCGGCTTGATATTAACCACATCATCATCAGTTGCGTGACGACTGGGTTATAAATAATATAGCACCATATACCACGCAGGGCAGGGCAGAGGGTCCTGTCCGTGCTGGACCATGTTGTCCTGTGGTCCTGTACTTGCTGGACCATGTTGTCCTATTGTCCTTTACTTGCTGTAACATGTTGTCCTAGGGTCCTGTACGTGCTGGAACATGTTGTCCTGGGTACCAGCCGGCCACGAGGACATGTGCGGGTGTCCCCTGGTGTCAGGGCTGAGAACCGTTGACAGTGAGAGGTCAGCGGTCAGAACAGAGGGCCTGACCTCTTGCCCGTGCTCGTCTACCAGCATGTCCGCTCACAGCTGCAGTGAACGCCTCCTACACCGGTCAGTTGATCTTCAACGTGGACGTCTCCTTCAGAAAGTAATGGCAAACCACTGGACGTACAATTGGCTAGAAAGTCGAGCTCGGGTTGGATGTTGATGGCAACGTCCTGAAAAACGTGCGTGTTGGCGAAGTTAATGGGGAACTACGCGGGTAAAGTAGTGAGCACGGTGGGGCGTGGGTTCCACGTGTGGGCTAGTTGCTGTCTAAAGTGAGGGAAAGATTGGCCACCTATACCCCCGGGCCTGCAACATGTGCTGACCCTATCTCAGCACAGATCCGTGGTAGGGAACTACCAGCATGTCGGCTCAGACCAGGTCGGTTGAGTGTGGACCATCTGAAACAGGGGTTGCTTCTGGAGTTGAGTTGCTACATAGAACCTGTATTGTTGTATGGGTGTGAAACATGGACGATGAGCAGTCAATCTGAAAAACATCTGATGGCAGTGGAAATGTGACTTCTGAGGAAAATGCAAAGAATACCATGGACAGCCAGAAAAACCAATGAACAAGTCCTACAAGAAACAAATGAAAACGGTAAACTTATTAGAGAAATTATTAGATGTAAACTGTCAAGATTTTACGGGCACGTTATGAGAAGAAATAAACTAGAGATCTTGGTGGCAACTGGCAAAATCGAGGGCAAGAGAACAAGAGGAATACACAGAAGTAAATACCTTTATGGGTTGGTCACATGGCATGGTCGAGACATGAACACGGAGCTGATCCACGACTCTGGTGACCGA
This sequence comes from Cepaea hortensis, assembly GCA_963921405.1. Classification (NCBI taxonomy): domain Eukaryota; kingdom Metazoa; phylum Mollusca; class Gastropoda; order Stylommatophora; family Helicidae; genus Cepaea; species Cepaea hortensis. The sequence continues at coordinate 3,175,842 of OY992896.1, forward strand.
GTGAGATGGCAAAACTGACCGCCCACGCTTACCAGCATGGCACATGATGATGATGACCTCAGTCACTCACTTCAACCTCTCACCTCAGCCCCTCATCTCAGCGTCCTACCTCAGTCTCTCACCCTATCGTCCCGTTACACACGATTTCTGCCGGAGAATGTTCAGCAGTGTCCACCGTGAGATTACCTGTCTGTTTACACCTGTCCTGGACGGGTGAGGGGACAGTGCACCTACCACATACTTGCCAATGTTAGTAAAATTGGGTGGAACTGCGGTAAAGCTGTGAAAATGTAAACAATATAAAATGACACAATGTACTGCAGCTTTACATAACAGAATTACGAAACATACAGGACGTTGCGGCGATTAGCCTTCATTAGCAAACACGTTGCAGCGATTAGCCTTCTTTAGCACACAAACACATTCACAAAACACAACATATAGTCACAGCTCATATACAGCTCGGAATTATGAGGTAAGTATGAGCATTTTTGTTTCCAGTTTTCATTTTCTCTTCATTGCTTTCATTTTTCCCCCATCTTTTTGTTCTTCTCGTCCTGTCGTCACGTTTTAATGTAGTCACAGGAGATCTCCGTAACTATATGTTGTGTTTTGTGAATGTGTTTGTTTGCTGATGAAGGCTAGTCGCCACAACGTCCTGTATGTGTCGTAAATCCGTTATGTAAAGCTGCACTACTTTCTGTCATTTTATATTGTGAGGGAAGGAATGTCACGTTACCGGAAGTTATTAGTCACGTGAGCTAGGGAGTAACTCTTCTGTCACCTGAGTTCAGGAATACTAGACCGTGTGAGACTTTGTTTATAAACAATGCTGACCTTTGACCCGTCTGGCGGCCCTGAAACGGTCATATCACGAGATCTTCAGTTGGCAGACATGATGTGTCTGAGAGCAAGTTGTCATCTCCAGGCAATGGCGCAGATTTGGAACATGGGTGGGATCAGAACGCCAGGCCACACCTCATGGCAAACATGCCCATTTGCTGGTTCTTCTGCCTGTACTCACCAACAACTCTCAACTAGTAGTTGTAATGTTGATGACACGAACTTTGACCAGTTCACAATGACAGCCTACATGTTGACCGGCCAATCTGCGAGTGAATCCAGGCTTTCCCTGATTGCGTGAGCTCACGACTGGTCATTCTATTGTGACTGACCTCAGTGACCGGTCGAGCTGTAGTTGAAGTGTGTCGTGCGGCTGCAAGCTCCCCTATGATGGCAATACGAAGCACAGTCGGCGTAGACAGCAGACCAGGTCAGGCTGTCAGTTGAGTTTGTGTTCATTCTATAGTTTGTTGATGTACTGTCTATTGTATAGTGCATGTGTTTGTTGATGTACTGTCTATTGTATAGTGCATGTGTTTGTTGATGTACTGTCTATTGTACCATGAATGTGTTTGTTGATGTACTGTTTATTGTACCGTGCATGTGTTTGTTGATGAACTGTCTATTTTACCGTGCATGTGTTTGTTGATGTACTGTCTATTGTACCGTGTATGTGTTTGTTGATGTACTGTCTATTGTCCCGTGTGTTTGTTTGTTGATGTACTGTCTATTGTACCGTGCATGTGTTTGTTGATGAACTGTCTATTGTCCCGTGTGTTTGTTTGTTGATGTACTGTCTATTGTACCGTGTATGTGTTTGTTGATGTACTGTCTATTGTCCCGTGTGTTTGTTTGTTGATGTACTGTTTATTGTACCGTGCATGTGTTTGTTGATGAACTGTCTATTTTATCGTGCATGTGTTTGTTGATGTACTGTCTATTGTACCGTGTATGTGTTTGTTGATGTACTGTCTATTGTCCCGTGTGTTTGTTTGTTGATGTACTGTCTATTGTATAGTGCATGTGTTTGTTGATGTACTGTCTATTGTACCATGAATGTGTTTGTTGATGTACTGTCTATTGTACCGTGTATGTGTTTGTTGATGTACTGTCTATTGTCCCGTGTGTTTGTTTGTTGATGTACTGTTTATTGTACCGTGCATGTGTTTGTTGATGAACTGTCTATTTTACCGTGCATGTGTTTGTGGATGTACTGTCTATTGTACCGTGTATGTGTTTGTTGATGTACTGTCTATTGTCCCGTGTGTTTGTTTGTTGATGTACTGTCTATTGTACCGTGTATGTGTTTGTTGATGTAATGTCTATTGTACTGGGCATGTGTTTATTGATGTACTGTCTATTGTACCGTGTATGTGTTTATTGATGTAATGTCTATTGTACCGTGCATGTGTTTGTTGATGTACTGTCTATTGTACCGTGTGTTTGTTTGTTGATGTACTGTCTATTGTTCCGTGTGTTTGTTTGTTGATGTACTGTCTATTGTACCGTGTATGTGTTTGTTGATGTACTGTCTATTGTCCCGTGTGTTTGTTTGTTGATGTACTGTCTATTGTACCGTGTATGTGTTTGTTGATGTAATGTCTATTGTACCATGCATGTGTTTGTTGATGTAATGTCTATTGTACCGTGTATGTGTTTGTTGATGTAATGTCTATTGTACCGTGCATGTGTTTGTTGATGTACTGTTTATTGTAACATGTTGTGTTTGTTGATGTACAGTCTATTGTACCGTGCATGTGTTTGTTGATGTACTGTCTATTGTACTGTGCATGTGTTTGTTTATGTACTGTCTATTGTACCGTGTATGTGTTTATTGATGTAATGTCTATTGTACCGTGTATGTGTTTGTTCATGTAATGTCTATTGTACCATGCATGTGTTTGTTGATGTACTGTTTATTGTACCGTGTTGTGTTTGTTGATGTACTGTCTATTGTACAGTGCATGTGTTTGTTGATGTACTGTCTATTGTACCGTGTATGTGTTTATTGATGTAATGTCTATTGTACCATGTTGTGTTTGTTGATGTAATGTCTATTGTACCGTGTATGTGTTTGTTGATGTACTGTCTATTGTACCATGTATGTGTTTGTTGATGTAATGTCTACTGTACCGGGTTGTGTTTATTGATGTAATGTCTATTGTACCGTGTTGTGTTTGTTGATGTACTCTCTATTGTACCGTGTTGTGTTTATTGATGTAATGTCTATTGTACCATGTTGTGTTTGTTGATGTACTGTCTATTGTACCGTGCATGCGTTTGTTGATGTAATGTCTATTGTACCGTGCAAGTGTTTGTTGATGTACTGTTTATTGTAACGTGCATGTGTTTGTTGATGTTCTGTCTATTGTACTGTGCATGTGTTTGTTGATGTACTGTCTATTGTACTGCGTATGTGTTTGTTGATGTACTTTCTATTGTACCGTGCATGTGTTTATTGATGTACTGTCTATTGTACCATGTATGTGTTTGTTGATGTACTGTCTATTGTGCCGTGTATGTGTTTGTTGATGTAATGTCTATTGTACCATGCATGTGTTTGTTGATGTACTGTCTATTGTACCGTGCATGTGTTTGTTGATGTACTGTCTATTGTACCGTGTATGTGTTTGTTGATGTACTGTCTATTTTACCGTGCATGTGTTTATTGATATACTGTCTATTGTACCATGTATGTGTTTGCTAATGTAATGTCTATTGTACCGTGCATGTGTTGGTTGATGTACTGTTTATTGTACCGTGTTGTGTTTGTTGATGTACTGTCTATTGTACAGTGCATGTGTTTGTTGATGTACTGTCTATTGTACCGTGTATGTGTTTATTGATGTAATGTCTATTGTACCGTGTTGTGTTTGTTGATGTAATGTCTATTGTACCATGTATGTGTTTGTTGATGTACTGTCTATTGTACCATGTATGTGTTTGTTGATGTAATGTCTATTGTACCATGTTGTGTTTATTGATGTAATGTCTATTGTACCGTGTTGTGTTTGTTGATGTATTCTCTATTGTACCGTGTTGTGTTTATTGATGTAATGTCTATTGTACCATGTTGTGTTTGTTGATGTACTGTCTATTGTACCGTGCATGTGTTTGTTGATGTACTGTTTATTGTAACGTGCATGTGTTTGTTGATGTTCTGTCTATTGTACTGTGCATGTGTTTGTTGATGTACTGTCTATTGTACTGCGTATGTGTTTGTTGATGTACTTTCTATTGTACCGTGCATGTGTTTGTTGATGTACTGTCTATTGTACCGTGTATGTGTTTGTTGATGTACTGTCTATTGTGCCGTGTATGTGTTTGTTGATGTAATGTCTATTGTACCATGCATGTGTTTGTTGATGTATTGTCTATTGTACCGTGCATGTGTTTGTTGATGTACTGTCTATTGTACCGTGTATGTGTTTGTTGATGTACTGTCTATTTTACCGTGCATGTGTTTATTGATATACTGTCTATTGTACCATGTTGCGTTTGTTGATGTTCTGTCTATTGTACCGTGCAAGTGTTTGTTGATGTACTGTGTATTGTACCATGCATGTGTTTGTTGATGTACTGTGTATTGTACCGTGCATGTGTTTGTTGATGTACTGTGTATTGTACCGTGCATGTGTTTGTTGATGTACTGTGTATTGTACCGTGCATGTGTTTGTTGATGTACTGTGTATTGTACCATGCATGTATTTGTTGATGTACTGTGTATTGTACCGTGCATGTGTTTGTTGATGTACTGTGTATTGTACCGTGCATGTGTTTGTTGATGTACTGTTAAATGTACAGTGTCTGTCTGCATTTCTGTTTGTCTATATGTAGAGATATCAACAGAGACGTATTTTTAAAATTGGCGTGGTCTCCACGATCGACGCAGTATAAAATGGCTCTCCATGCTGGATTATAGCAGGGATTATAGCAGGGATTATAGCAGAGATTATAGCAGGGATTATAGCAGGAATTATTCCATTAAAGTATATAAGAGATTATCTTAGAGCGTGAAGGAGATTATCCTAGAGTGTGGGGGAGATTATCTTAATGTGAAATGTGGGGGAGGACAAGAAGAAGCCATTGTGTAGGGGAAGACAACAAATTGCAATTTGACAAACACGACCACGTGACACACGCAAACTAGAGTCGGTTAGACAAACAGCGACAGGTGCGGACACAACAGCGCACTTCTCACGGCCAACGGTCACTGGGTGCCGTCCAGGAGAAGAATTCTCTCTCTGGTTGAATGCCGTCTGCCTCGTGTCTGCCGGGATGTTTTGTCTTCAGACACGCACCCACAACACGGGTCTCGATTCACATCATTATTTATTCAACAAATGGCGCCGCAGTTCTCAGGACATAACCCTGGGTGCCCAGTCATCTTAGGGAGGTATATCTGTGCTTGAGAATTAGGTATTATTGGGAGGGTTGTGTGTACCATCCCGGTGTGAGTGTGTGTGTGCGTGCGTGCTTGCGTGCGTGCTTGCGTGCGTTTGTGTGTGAGTGGAGAGAGAGAGACTTTAGTTATCCCGTTGTCTGGCGTGTAGTCCCGTGTTAGACTTCCATCCATGTGTCTTCTATAAGTGCCACAATCTAATCATCACCACAATCATCATCACCATTATCATCACCATCGTCATCATCATATCATCACCACAATCATCATCATCATCATTATCACCACCACCAACACCACCACCAACACCACCATCAACGCTATCACAATCATCATCATCATCATCACCCCCACCACCATCATTATCAGCATCAATGAGCCATACGATGTTCATGGACAATCATGTCTTGCCATCTCACCCGATCGCCAGAGTCGTGGACCAGGCCTGTATCCCGATGACACTACATGGCCAAGCCATCTAACTATTCTGTCAAATGCCTGTTTCTCTTTCCCCGTCAAGTTTACCTGTTGTCACTAAGTTGTCCAGTTGATCTCTCATCACCACATGGACCGAACATCTTGTTTGTGTGTGTGTATTTTCTATCATCTCTGAGATGTTATCACCTGTGTCCCTATACCGCCATTAATCCTTGTATTTCATCCCAATCTCTGCGTCTATGCCCATCTCTACCGTCCTCTCAAGCGTTGTTCTCTCCGTCGGTGTACTAGCTCCAGTCTGCCCGTCACATCCGCTGACGGGTCAATCCTCCAGAGTCGATTGCTCAATGCTCCTGTCGGAGATCTCACTGGCTGGTATGTTGATGGCTGCGTGCTTCCTGAAAGTTGGGGGAGGGGGGAGCAAGGGATACAAGGGAGATCGAGAGGGAGAAGACGTTTGACATCGTGACCTGAATGAACATCGGTTTCAGAGAAGAGTGTTAATACACGAGACAGGCGGTTGTGGGCAGACATGATCACCAACGCCACATGGCATGGACTATAAGAAGATTGGCAGTACACGAGACAGAAAGCTGTGGACAGACATGATCACCAACGCCACACAGCATGGACTATAAGAAGATTGGCAGTACACGAGACAGAAAGCTGTGGACAGACATGATCACCTACGCCACACAGCATGGACTATAAGAAGATTGGTAGTACACGAGACAGAAAGCTGTGGACAGACATGATCACCAACGCCACATGGCATGGACTATAAGAAGTTATTGTGTCCGTAGTCGGTAACTTGTTCTTATATTCTATACAGAAATAACTAGATATGTTTGTCAGTAGATGTAGAGACTTTGCATAACCATGAGCTAGGCTGGGTATTGCTTCAAAGATAGAACTAACCCGTCCCCGCAGAAGTCGGATGTGTCGGCCTAAAGGCGCTAATAAACTAGCACAACGCAATTACATCTGAAAAAGACAAAGAAAAAAACTCTGGATAAACTCGGAAGAATAAGAAGAACTGAGCCTTGTACAACGTGCTGTGTGATGGTGGCACCGGAATATGTAAATGTTCGTAACTCCTGGCAGAAGTTACGGAAAGGGAATGAACACAAGATGGTACTAGGAGTCCCCTCAACACAAGGGCATACACTAAACAAGGACATACTCAGAAGAAACACACGCACAAAACAAGGACGCACTCAAAACAAGGACACACACAACAAACACACACACACACACACCACCCACACACACACAAGCGAGCCTTTCGGCCGGAGTCTACACAGAGACATGAGGGTTTGAACCCTGGTTCTACAAGTAGATCAGCAGCCATATGGCCATTCACAGATCAGAGTTTAGTAGCTGCACTTTGATCTAGCCTTGGCTACCAGAACAGGCAGTCATCTGAATGACACACAGGGGCGTGGAACCTCGTAATAAAAACAAAAAGATTCCCAGAGACCTGGGAAGGCGAGATGCGACCCCCAGTGAAGGAAGATGGATCCTAGACACGTACGTAAGACCACCCATACAGAGATATAAGCCAGCAGGTCACAACCTGTTAATGGGGAAGATCTGACCCATCAAAGACAGTTAGAAAGCCAGACAAGATCCACGAGCGGCTCAATCAGGCCGGATATAACGAGCCTGTTTTTATATAAATCCCCTTAATACCTGGGGATCCACAGAGTGGCAGGAACAGAGTCAAGATAACGTAAAGTAAATAATGGCAGCAAAAAGTAATCGCATATTTCATTCGCGCACATTTACCGGGAAGAAAATGGCGGTTGACGGAACTAACGGCCCTAATCAATCTAGCTTGTATTGTCACACATCCAAGCTAACAGCCAGGATAAGGGAGTCTTGAATCCGGATACAAATGGCGATGTGGAGGGATAGAAACAAAATGAAAGACGTTTCTTAAAGTTGAAATGAATGTTGGAAATAATGTCTTAGAAAGCCGGCGCTAGTAATTTGTTCAAGAAGTACAGTGTTCCTGTGAACATGCCTTTGATGCGGGCAGCGGCGAGTCCGGAGTCCGGAGTTCGCACACAGACCACGTGACGTGGGGCGGTTCTGCAAACAGCCGTAGATAAATATAATAAATATATCTGGTGTTTGGGCTGGACAAACCACGGGCTCTTTCACTGTAGGAATGTAGCGCCCATATCACAGAATCCGTGGGATCGCTTCGTAGCTGCAGTGATCCGCAATTGGTTCTCACTTTCTGCTGTACACCTGGTCTCTGTTTCTCGAAGATTGTATACGTTATGCTGTCAGTTTCCTATGTACATCTAGTTTCTATTCTTCACGAACATCTATATTTTGTCAGTTCCTCGTGTACATCTAATGTCTAATCTTCAAGAACATGTATATACTGTTAGTTATCCGTGTACATCTAGTTTCCGCTCTTCAAGAACATCTATATACTACCAGTTCTCCATGTACATCTAATGTCCACTCTTGAAGAACATGTATGTACGAGGGCGAGTCAATAAGTAGTCACACAGTTCTGTGGGATGGCAGGTAAATGTAGTTGGTGTTTTCTACATGTGTCATTACGTGACAGCAACATAAAACTGTATATTCCCGTTCGTCAGGTGGCACTAGGTGTCTCATGCGTATGCGCAGCGCATAAACAAAATGGCAACTTGTACTTACAGCGTGTACAACCAAAGAGCAACGTGTTGTTGTGCATTTTTGTGGGTAAAAGGACTGCATGCAAAGGACATTCATAAGGAAATGCTTCTTGTTTATGCTGGCAAATGTTTGGCCTGTAAAACAAACAAACAAACAAAACAAACAAATCAGAACAAACAAACAAACTTTATTTTCGAAGGGTAACAAATTGGGCACGCAGGCCCGTCTTACATTCGGCCCTTCCAATCACTCATCTTTCGTTCATCAGTGCATAGTGCATTCACATAGGAAAAAAACATTGTCAAATGAATGTTGTAAGCATAAACAATGCATGTTACCATGTTAGACACATCCCCCACCCACCCACGAATCCCCTATACATCCGCGTGTCTCCCACACACACATCCACCACCCAACCACACACATACCCACAGGCACATACATGACCCCATCCATCCACCCCACACATCCCACACACACACCCACATAACCATCTCCCCACCCACACACACACACACACATCTCCCACCCACCACACACCCCCCACCACACATCCCCCACCCACCCACACACAAACCCAGGCACACATGCATGCAACCACCCATCCATACCCAGTGTAGAGCGGTGCATAGTTGGGTAGCAAAGTTTTCTCAAGGATGCTCTAAAATTGTTGATGAAATCCGATCTGGTCGTCCTGTTCAGATTGCAACAGAAGCATCCGTGCAGCGGGTAGAGGAGATGATTAGAGGTGGCAGGCGAGTAACGTCCACCTTATAGCCCCGACTTAGCCCCCTAACGATTTCCACCTTTTTGATCCACTGAAAACCCACCTTGGCGGGAGACATTTCGCGAATGACGCCGAAGTTGAATGTGAAGTGAAAACGTGATATAGAAAATAGAGCACGCAGTTCTATGCAGCTGGTTTTGGGGGACTGATAAAACGATGGGATAAGTGCATCGATGTTTGTGGAAATTATGTTGAGAAATAAAGAGACAATGTATGTATAAAAATAGACTGGTTTCAAGTTGTTATCATATTTAGTTATTTTTCTACAGCCATTTGCGATTTACTTATTGACTTCCCCTCGTATTGCCAGTTTCTCGTGTACATCGAGTTTCTGTTCTCTATAATTATACTGTCAGTTATTCGTGTATATCTAGTTACTATTCTCTATAGACTTGTATAAGTTACATCGTCTACGGTATGGACTCCTGTGTTGCCCTGGGCAGCTCAGGGTTTAATCTCAGCTCGCGCAGGCTCATTGGGGCCAAACGCTTAATCTCAACGGACGAGTGCATGAAGTGGTTTCAGCAAAAATAGGACGGGATCATCCGGTCTGGCAAGTAAAGTGGACGCAGATACACGACTGTGTTAAACTTCACTGACATTGTTACAAGATTTTAAAACAAAAGTGATAGCAAGGGTGTGTGTGTGTGTGTGTGTCGGGGGGGGGGGGGGGGGTGTGCAAGCCTTAGTAGAATTAGCCCAGAGGAGGGACTGGCTTCCGCTGGGAGCGCACAGGAGGCTGGTCCAGAACCCGTAAACGGGTGACGTAGAAGGTAACGCGGCAGCAATGACGTCACTGACAGGATCATAGCTAGCCACCGAGGGAGAGGCGAGGACTGCGGCCAACTGCCGGGGAACGAGCTGGACTTCTCACGGTCAGTCATGCTGCAGGGTCAAGGTTGGTAGATACACCGGGTGCACAATGTTCGCCCCTCGAGGGTGGGATGGCTTCTCGGCAGTCACACTAAGCCATGTCGACAAGGGAAATGTCTTGATTAAAACGTCCAGCAGGAGAAACACATTCAGGAGTCATGACCCAGACGGCCCCGCTCCCTGAGGGTGTAAAGAAGGTAAAAAAAACAGAAACATTCGGCGAGGCGGAACGCCTTCTGATGATCAGAAATCTCATACCGTGCTTGCTCCCTGCGGAGTTTTTACCACTCAGAATGAAACCAAAATGGCGCGGTTTAAGTATCCCGACATGACAGGCGCCATCTTGAATCTGGTCCGAAACGGAAAGATACGATTGTGAGTGCCACTGTAGAGATAATGGGCCGTGGGTACTTCATCATCAACTGTTGTGTCACGTGATGAGAGCGTTATTCTCCGGATATGGTACGTTCTCCATCTTTGTCAGTAACCACGTGACTTATGCGTCCCGTGAGGTCTTCGTGGCAACTTCTTTTTATAATAATTGTCTCTGGTTATTGTATAATGGCCTCGCTGTATTCCCAGCCCGTGGCTGAAGCTGTCTTACATATTACTGACTGTCTTTGATGTCATCTCAGATGAGTACGACACTAATTTATTACAATATCACTAGACAGAGAGTAGTGAGACGCGCAGTTTATTAATTGCTCATGACACCTAGACGAAGGTTCCAAATCAGATACCGGCAATCTGGAAGCAGACTTGTTGCGTTGATTTCGATGTTACGAGGCGTCAGCCGTTCAGGAAGCAAACTATTGAACACTATTGAAGTAACATTGTCTTGTTAACCGTGTAGTTGATGCCGTGTGGCGTTGGTGATTACGTCTGTCCACAGCCTCCTGTCCTGTCTGTGAGAAAGCAACACCACACGAATCATCACGATGATCGACCGTGTCATCCTGACATCCTACAGTGTTGACTTCAGCTGGACAGACAACGGGTACAACAGAGACAGACAATGGTCTACAACAGAGACAAACAACGGTCTACAACAGAGACAGACAACGGTCTACAACAGAGACAGACAATGGTCTACAACAGAGACAGACAACGGGTTACAACAAAGACAGACAACGGGTACAACAGAGACAGACAATGGTCTACAACAGAGACAGACAACAGGTACAACAGAGACAGACAACGGGTACAACAGAGACAGACAGCGGGTACAACAGAGACAGACAATGGTCTACAACAGAGACAGACAACGGGTACAACAGAGACAGACAACGGGTACAACAGAGACAGACAACGGGTACAACAGAGACAGACAATGGTCTACAACAGAGACAGACAATGGTCTACAACAGAGACAGACAACGGATACAACAGAGACAGACAACGGGTACAACAGAGACAGACAACGGGTACAACAGAGACAGACAATGGTCTACAACTGAGACAGACAACGGTCTACAACAGAGACAGACAACGGGTACAACAGAGACGAAAAACGGGTTACCACAGAGACAGACAACGGGTGCAACAAAGACAGACAATGGTCTACAACTGAGACAGACAACGGTCTACAACAGAGACAGACAACGGTCTACAACAGAGACAGACAACAGGTATAACAGATACAGACAACGGGCTACAACAGAGACAGACATCGGGCTAATGCAGAGACAGACAACGGGCTACAACAGAGACAGACAACGGGCTAATGCAGAGACAGACAACGGGCTACAACAGAGACAGACAACGGGCTAATGCAGAGACAGACAACGGGCTACAACAGATACAGACAACGGCTACAACAGAGACAGACAACGGGCTAATGCAGAGACAGACAACGGGCTACAACAGAGACAGACAACGGGCTAATGCAGAGACAGACAACGGGCTACAACAGAGACAGACAACGGGCTACAACAGAGACAGACAACGGGCTACAACAGAGACAGACAACGGGCTACAACAGAGACAGACAACGGGCTACAACAGAGACAGACAACGGGCTACAACAGAGACAGACAACGGGCTACAACAGAGACACAACGGGCTACAACAGGGACAGACATCGGGCTACAACAGAGACAGACAACGGGCTACAACAGAGACAGACAACGGGCTACAACAGGGACAGACAACGGGCTATAACAGATACAGACAACGGGCTACAGCAGAGACAGACAACGGGCTACAACAGAGACAGACAACGGGCTACAACAGAGACAGACAACGGGCTACAACAGAGACAGACAACGGGCTACAACAGGGACAGACATCGGGCTACAACAGAGACAGACAACGGGCTAATGCAGAGACAGACAACGGGCTACAACAGAGACAGACAACGGGCTAATGCAGAGACAGACAACGGGCTACAACAGAGACAGACAACGGGCTACAACAGAGAGAGACAACGGGCTACAACAGAGACAGACAACGGGCTACAACAGGGACAGACATCGGGCTACAACAGAGACAGACAACGGGCTAATGCAGAGACAGACAACGGGCTACAACAGAGACAGACAACGGGCTACAACAGGGACAGATATCGGGCTACAACAGAGACAGACAACGGGCTAATGCAGAGACAGACAACGGGCTAATGCAGAGACAGACAACGGCTACAACAGAGACAGACATCGGGCTAATGCAGAGACAGACAACGGCTACAACAGAGACAGACATCGGGCTAATGCAGAGACAGACAACGGCTACAACAGAGACACACATCGGGCTAATGCAGAGACAGACAACGGCTACAACAGAGACAGACAACGGCTACAACAGAGACATACATCGGGCTAATGCAGAGACAGACAACGGCTACAACAGAGACAGACAACGGGCTAATGCAGAGACAGACAACGGGCTACAACAGAGACAGACAACGGGCTACAACAGAGACAGACAAGGGGCTACAACAGAGACAGACAACGGGCTACAACAGGGATAGACAACGGGCTACAGCAGAGACAGACAACGGTCTAATGCAGAGACAGACAACGGGCTACAGCAGAGACAGACAACGGGCTACAGCAGAGACAGACAACGGGTTACAACAGAGACAGACAACGGGCTACAACAGAGACAGACAACGGGCTACAGTAGAGACAGACAACTGGCTACAACAGAGACAGACAACGGGCTACAACAGGGATAGACAACGGGCTACAACAGAGACAGACAACGGGATACAGTAGAGACAGACAACTGGCTACAACAGAGACAGACAACGGGCTACAACAGAGACAGACAACGGGCTACAGTAGAGACAGACAACTGGCTACAACAGAGATAGACAACGGGCTACAACAGAGACAGACAACGGGCTACAACAGAGACAGACAACGGGATACAGTAGAGACAGACAACTGGCTACAACAGGGATAGACAACGGGCTACAACAGAGACAGACAACGGGATACAGTAGAGACAGACAACGGGCTACAACAGAGACAGACAACGGGCTACAACAGAGACAGACAACGGGCTACAGTAGAGACAGACAACTGGCTACAACAGAGACAGACAACGGGCTACAACAGAGACAGACAACGGGCTACAACAGAGACAGACAACGGGCTACAACAGAGACAGACAACGGGCTACAACAGAGACAGACAACGGGCTACAACAGAGACAGACAACGGGCTACAACAGAGACAGACAACGGGATACAGTAGAGACAGACAACGGGCTACAACAGAGACAGACAACGGGCTACAACAGAGACAGACAACGGGCTACAACAGAGACAGTCAACGGGCTACAGCAGAGACAGACAACGGGCTACAGCAGAGACAGACAACGGGCTACAGCAGAGACAGACAACGGGCTGCAACAGAGACAGACAACGGGCTACAACAGAGACAGTTAACGGGCTACAACAGAGACAGTCAACGGGCTACAGCAGAGATAGACAACGGGCTAATGCAGAGACAGACAACGGGCTACAACAGAGACAGTCAACGGGCTACAACAGAGATAGACAACGGGCTACAACAGAGACAGACAACGGGCTAATGCAGAGACAGACAACGGGCTACAGCAGAGACAGACAACGGGCTACAGCAGAGACAGACAACGGGCTGCAACAGAGACAGACAACGGGCTACAACAGAGACAGTCAACGGGCTACAACAGAGACAGTCAACGGGCTACAGCAGAGACAGACAACGGGCTACAACAGAGACAGACAGCGTGCTACAACAGAGACAGACATCGGGCTACAACAGAGACAGACAACAGCTACATCAGAGACAGACAACTGGCTACAGCAGAGACAGACAACGGGCTACAACAGAGACAGACATCGGGCTACAACAGAGACAGACAACAGCTACAACAGAGACAGACAGCGGGCTACAGCAGAGACAGACAACGGGCTACAGCAGAGACAGACAACGGGCTACAACAGAGACAGACAACGGGCTACAACAGAGACAGACATCGGGCTACAACAGAGACAGACAACGGCTACAACAGAGACAGACAACGGGCTACAACAGAGACAGACATCGGGCTACAGCAGAGACAGACATCGGGCTACAACAGAGACAGACAACGGGTTACAGCAGAGACAAACATCGGGCTACAACAGAGACAGACATCGGGCTACAGCAGAGACAGACAACGGCTACAACAGAGACAGACAACGGGCTACAACAGAGACAGACATCGGGCTACAGCAGAGACAGACAACGGGCTACAACAGAGACAGTCAACGGGCTACAGCAGAGACAGACAACGGGCTACAACAGAGACAGACAGCGTGCTACAACAGAGACAGACATCGGGCTACAACAGAGACAGACAACAGCTACATCAGAGACAGACAACTGGCTACAGCAGAGACAGACAACGGGCTACAACAGAGACAGACATCGGGCTACAACAGAGACAGACAACAGCTACATCAGAGACAGACAGCGGGCTACAGCAGAGACAGACAACGGGCTACAGCAGAGACAGACAACGGGCTACAGCAGAGACAGACAACGGGCTACAACAGAGACAGACATCGGGCTACAACAGAGACAGACAACGGCTACAACAGAGACAGACAACGGGCTACAACAGAGACAGACGTCGGGCTACAGCAGAGACAGACATCGGGCTACAACACAGACAGACAACGGGCTACAGCAGAGACAGACATCGGGCTACAATAGAGACAGACATCGGGCTACAGCAGAGACAGACAACGGCTACAACAGAGACAGACAACGGGCTACAACAGAGACAGACATCGGGCTACAGCAGAGACAGACATCGGGCTACAACAGAGACAGACAACGGGCTACAGCAGAGACAGACATCGGGCTACAACAGAGACAGACATCGGGCTACAACAGAGACAGACAACGGGCTACAACAGAGACAGACATCGGGCTACAGCAGAGACAGACAACGGCTACAACAGAGACAGACATCGGGCTAATGCAGAGACAGACAACGGCTACAACAGAGACAGACATCGGGCTAATGCAGAGACAGACAACGGCTACAACAGAGACAGACATCGGGCTAATGCAGAGACAGACAACGGCTACAACAGAGACAGACAACGGGCTAATGCAGAGACAGACAACGGGCTACAACAGAGACAGACAACGGGCTACAACAGAGACAGACAACGGGCTACAGCAGAGACAGACAACGGGCTACAACAGAGACAAACAACGGGCTATAACAGGGATAGACAACTGGCTTCAACAGAGACAGACAACGGGCTACAACAGAGACAGACAACGGGCTACAACAGAGACAGACAACGGGCTACAACAGAGACAGACAACGGGCTACAACAGGGACATACATCGGGCTACAACAGAGACAGACAACGGGTTACAGCAGAGACAGTCAACGGGCTACAGCAGAGACAGACAACGGGCTACAACAGAGACAGACAACGGGCTAGAGCAGAGACAGACAACGGGCTACAACAGAGACAGACAACTGGCTACAACAGAGAAAGACAACGGGCTACAGCAGAGACAGACAACGGGCTACAACAGAGACAGACAACGGGCTACAACAGAGACAGACAACTGGCTACATCAGAGACAGACAACTGGCTACAACAGACAGACAACGGGCTACAGCAGAGACAGACAACGGGCTACAACAGAGACAGACAACTGGCTACTGCAGAGATAGACAACGGGCTACAACAGAGACAGACAACGGGCTACAACAGAGACAGACAACGGGCTACAGCAGAGACAGACAACGGGCTACAACAGAGACAGACAACGGGCTAATGCAGAGACAGACAACGGGCTACAACAGAGACAGACAACGGGCTAATGCAGAGACAGACAACGGGCTACAGCAGAGACAGACAACGGGCTACAGCAGAGACAGACAACGGGCTGCAACAGAGACAGACAACGGGCTACAACAGAGACAGTCAACGGGCTACAACAGAGACAGTCAACGGGCTACAGCAGAGACAGACAACGGGCTACATCAGAGACAGACAACTGGCTACAACAGACAGACAACGGGCTACAGCAGAGACAGACAACGGGCTACAACAGAGACAGACAACTGGCTAATGCAGAGACAGACAACGGGCTACAACAGAGACAGACAACGGGCTAATGCAGAGACAGACAACGGGCTACAGCAGAGACAGACAACGGGCTACAGCAGAGACAGACAACGGGCTGCAACAGAGACAGACAACGGGCTACAACAGAGACAGTCAACGGGCTACAACAGAGACAGTCAACGGGCTACAGCAGAGACAGACAACGGGCTACAACAGAGACAGACAGCGTGCTACAACAGAGACAGACATCGGGCTACAACAGAGACAGACAACAGCTACATCAGAGACAGACAACTGGCTACAGCAGAGACAGACAACGGGCTACAACAGAGACAGACATCGGGCTACAACAGAGACAGACAACAGCTACAACAGAGACAGACAGCGGGCTACAGCAGAGACAGACAACGGGCTACAACAGAGACAGACAACGGGCTACAGCAGAGACAGACAACGGGCTACAACAGAGACAGACAACGGGCTACAGCAGAGACAGACAACGGGCTACAACAGAGACAGACAACGGGCTAATGCAGAGACAGACAACGGGCTACAACAGAGACAGACAACGGGCTACAACAGAGACAGACAACGGGCTACAGCAGAGACAGACAACGGGCTACAACAGAGACAGACAACGGGCTAATGCAGAGACAGACAACGGGCTACAGCAGAGACAGACAACGGGCTACAGCAGAGACAGACAACGGGCTGCAACAGAGACAGACAACGGGCTACAACAGAGACAGTCAACGGGCTACAACAGAGACAGTCAACGGGCTACAGCAGAGACAGACAACGGGCTACAACAGAGACAGACAGCGTGCTACAACAGAGACAGACATCGGGCTACAACAGAGACAGACAACAGCTACATCAGAGACAGACAACTGGCTACAGCAGAGACAGACAACGGGCTACAACAGAGACAGACATCGGGCTACAACAGAGACAGACAACTGCTACAACAGAGACAGACAGCGGGCTACAGCAGAGACAGACAACGGGCTACAGCAGAGACAGACAACGGGCTACAACAGAGACAGACAACGGGCTACAACAGAGACAGACATCGGGCTACAACAGAGACAGACAACGGCTACAACAGAGACAGACAACGGGCTACAACAGAGACAGACAACGGGCTACAACAGAGACAGACATCGGGCTATTGCAGAGACAGACAACGGCTACAACAGAGACAGACATCGGGCTAATGCAGAGACAGACAACGGCTACAACAGAGACAGACATCGGGCTAATGCAGAGACAGACAACGGCTACAACAGAGACAGACAACGGGCTAATGCAGAGACAGACAACGGGCTACAACAGAGACAGACAACGGGCTACAACAGAGACAGACAACGGGCTACAGCAGAGACAGACAACGGGCTACAACAGAGACAAACAACGGGCTATAACAGGGATAGACAACTGGCTTCAACAGAGACAGACAACGGGCTACAACAGAGACAGACAACGGGCTACAACAGAGACAGACAACGGGCTACAACAGAGACAGACAACGGGCTACAACAGGGACATACATCGGGCTACAACAGAGACAGACAACGGGTTACAGCAGAGACAGTCAACGGGCTACAGCAGAGACAGACAACGGCTACAACAGAGACAGACATCGGGCTAATGCAGAGACAGACAACGGCTACAACAGAGACAGACAACGGGCTAATGCAGAGACAGACAACGGGCTACAACAGAGACAGACAACGGGCTACAACAGAGACAGACAACGGGCTACAGCAGAGACAGACAACGGGCTACAACAGAGACAAACAACGGGCTATAACAGGGATAGACAACTGGCTTCAACAGAGACAGACAACGGGCTACAACAGAGACAGACAACGGGCTACAACAGAGACAGACAACGGGCTACAACAGAGACAGACAACGGGCTACAGCAGAGACAGACAACGGGCTACAACAGAGACAGACAACGGGCTAATGCAGAGACAGACAACGGGCTACAACAGAGACAGACAACGGGCTACAACAGAGACAGACAACGGGCTACAGCAGAGACAGACAACGGGCTACAACAGAGACAGACAACGGGCTAATGCAGAGACAGACAACGGGCTACAACAGAGACAGACAACGGGCTAATGCAGAGACAGACAACGGGCTACAGCAGAGACAGACAACGGGCTACAGCAGAGACAGACAACGGGCTGCAACAGAGACAGACAACGGGCTACAACAGAGACAGTCAACGGGCTACAACAGAGACAGTCAACGGGCTACAGCAGAGACAGACAACGGGCTACAACAGAGACAGACAGCGTGCTACAACAGAGACAGACATCGGGCTACAACAGAGACAGACAACAGCTACATCAGAGACAGACAACTGGCTACAGCAGAGACAGACAACGGGCTACAACAGAGACAGACATCGGGCTACAACAGAGACAGACAACAGCTACAACAGAGACAGACAGCGGGCTACAGCAGAGACAGACAACGGGCTACAGCAGAGACAGACAACGGGCTACAACAGAGACAGACAACGGGCTACAACAGAGACAGACATCGGGCTACAACAGAGACAGACAACGGCTACAACAGAGACAGACAACGGGCTACAACAGAGACAGACATCGGGCTACAGCAGAGACAGACATCGGGCTACAACAGAGACAGACAACGGGTTACAGCAGAGACAAACATCGGGCTACAACAGAGACAGACATCGGGCTACAGCAGAGACAGACAATGGCTACAACAGAGACAGACAACGGGCTACAACAGAGACAGACATCGGGCTACAGCAGAGACAGACAACGGGCTACAACAGAGACAGTCAACGGGCTACAACAGAGACAGACAACGGGCTACAACAGAGACAGACATCGGGCTACAACAGAGACAGACAACGGCTACAACAGAGACAGACAACGGGCTACAACAGAGACAGACAACGGGCTACAACAGAGACAGACATCGGGCTATTGCAGAGACAGACAACGGCTACAACAGAGACAGACATCGGGCTAATGCAGAGACAGACAACGGCTACAACAGAGACAGACATCGGGCTAATGCAGAGACAGACAACGGCTACAACAGAGACAGACAACGGGCTAATGCAGAGACAGACAACGGGCTACAACAGAGACAGACAACGGGCTACAACAGAGACAGACAACGGGCTACAGCAGAGACAGACAACGGGCTACAACAGAGACAAACAACGGGCTATAACAGGGATAGACAACTGGCTTCAACAGAGACAGACAACGGGCTACAACAGAGACAGACAACGGGCTACAACAGAGACAGACAACGGGCTACAACAGAGACAGACAACGGGCTACAACAGGGACATACATCGGGCTACAACAGAGACAGACAACGGGTTACAGCAGAGACAGTCAACGGGCTACAGCAGAGACAGACAACGGCTACAACAGAGACAGACATCGGGCTAATGCAGAGACAGACAACGGCTACAACAGAGACAGACAACGGGCTAATGCAGAGACAGACAACGGGCTACAACAGAGACAGACAACGGGCTACAACAGAGACAGACAACGGGCTACAGCAGAGACAGACAACGGGCTACAACAGAGACAAACAACGGGCTATAACAGGGATAGACAACTGGCTTCAACAGAGACAGACAATGGGCTACAACAGAGACAGACAACGGGCTACAACAGAGACAGACAACGGGCTACAACAGAGACAGACAACGGGCTACAGCAGAGACAGACAACGGGCTACAACAGAGACAGACAACGGGCTAATGCAGAGACAGACAACGGGCTACAACAGAGACAGACAACGGGCTACAACAGAGACAGACAACGGGCTACAGCAGAGACAGACAACGGGCTACAACAGAGACAGACAACGGGCTAATGCAGAGACAGACAACGGGCTACAACAGAGACAGACAACGGGCTAATGCAGAGACAGACAACGGGCTACAGCAGAGACAGACAACGGGCTACAGCAGAGACAGACAACGGGCTGCAACAGAGACAGACAACGGGCTACAACAGAGACAGTCAACGGGCTACAACAGAGACAGTCAACGGGCTACAGCAGAGACAGACAACGGGCTACAACAGAGACAGACAGCGTGCTACAACAGAGACAGACATCGGGCTACAACAGAGACAGACAACAGCTACATCAGAGACAGACAACTGGCTACAGCAGAGACAGACAACGGGCTACAACAGAGACAGACATCGGGCTACAACAGAGACAGACAACAGCTACAACAGAGACAGACAGCGGGCTACAGCAGAGACAGACAACGGGCTACATCAGAGACAGACAACGGGCTACAACAGAGACAGACAACGGGCTACAACAGAGACAGACATCGGGCTACAACAGAGACAGACAACGGCTACAACAGAGACAGACAACGGGCTACAACAGAGACAGACATCGGGCTACAGCAGAGACAGACATCGGGCTACAACAGAGACAGACAACGGTCTACAACAGAGACAGACAACGGTCTACAACAGAGACAGACAACAGGTATAACAGATACAGACAACGGGCTACAACAGAGACAGACAACGGGCTACAACAGAGACAGACATCGGGCTACAGCAGAGACAGACAACGGGCTACAACAGAGACAGTCAACGGGCTACAGCAGAGACAGACAACGGGCTACAACAGAGACAGACAGCGTGCTACAACAGAGACAGACATCGGGCTACAACAGAGACAGACAACAGCTACATCAGAGACAGACAACTGGCTACAGCAGAGACAGACAACGGGCTACAACAGAGACAGACATCGGGCTACAACAGAGACAGACAACAGCTACATCAGAGACAGACAGCGGGCTACAGCAGAGACAGACAACGGGCTACAGCAGAGACAGACAACGGGCTACAGCAGAGACAGACAACGGGCTACAACAGAGGCAGACATCGGGCTACAACAGAGACAGACAACGGCTACAACAGAGACAGACAACGGGCTACAACAGAGACAGACGTCGGGCTACAGCAGAGACAGACATCGGGCTACAACACAGACAGACAACGGGCTACAGCAGAGACAGACATCGGGCTACAATAGAGACAGACATCGGGCTACAGCAGAGACAGACAACGGCTACAACAGAGACAGACAACGGGCTACAACAGAGACAGACATCGGGCTACAGCAGAGACAGACATCGGGCTACAACAGAGACAGACAACGGGCTACAGCAGAGACAGACATCGGGCTACAACAGAGACAGACATCGGGCTACAACAGAGACAGACAACGGGCTACAACAGAGACAGACATCGGGCTACAGCAGAGACAGACAACGGCTACAACAGAGACAGACAATGGCTACAACAGAGACAGACATCGGGCTATTGCAGAGACAGACAACGGCTACAACAGAGACAGACATCGGGCTAATGCAGAGACAGACAACGGCTACAACAGTGACAGACATCGGGCTAATGCAGAGACAGACAACGGCTACAACAGAGACAGACAACGGGCTAATGCAGAGACAGACAACGGGCTACAACAGAGACAGACAACGGGCTACAACAGAGACAGACAACGGGCTACAGCAGAGACAGACAACGGGCTACAACAGAGACAAACAACGGGCTATAACAGGGATAGACAACTGGCTTCAACAGAGACAGACAACGGGCTACAACAGAGACAGACAACGGGCTACAACAGAGACAGACAACGGGCTACAACAGAGACAGACAACGGGCTACAACAGGGACATACATCGGGCTACAACAGAGACAGACAACGGGTTACAGCAGAGACAGTCAACGGGCTACAGCAGAGACAGACAACGGGCTACAACAGAGACAGACAACGGGCTAGAGCAGAGACAGACAACGGGCTACAACAGAGACAGACAACTGGCTACAACAGAGAAAGACAACGGGCTACAGCAGAGACAGACAACGGCTACAACAGAGACAGACAATGGCTACAACAG